>VZTQ01015448.1:390235-429515 GCA_013400755.1 Pelecanoides urinatrix
AGACTGCTGGTAAGTGATGGAGAGGTTGTTAGAAGCCTGTTGTCTTTAGCAGCCAACTTGAGCCTGATCAGATAAGTAATTTTAAGTAGGATTTAATGTGGCACTGAAGTTACTTTGCTCAGTAAAATAAACAAAACTGCCGCAAACAGAAGAAGCAAAAGGAACATCTTGTACAGTTAGAAGCCTTAGCACCAAGTCATCAGGTTGCTCTGCTTCACAACTGGACCACAGTCTTGCAAGAAAATATACTTAATACAGAATCAGGTTTTTCAGATGCACACAACATCCAACATCATTGGCAATGTAAAATACCACTTACTAACTATCCATTCCACCTAAAACACTCTTTGCGTAAAACAAGCTAAAATTATGTCATTCACTCTGCCTGTTTCCATGTTCCTCTTTCTGTGCTAGTACTTTGTATTTTGAGTTCTTTGGGGCAGAACATTGTATACACATCTATATTTGTAACGTGCCAAGCTCAAGAGGCCACCTGCCCTGTTTGGTGTATAGCATCTTCAAAACTACCCAGTAAAAAAAAGGTGCATGAGCCACCACACACGTACAATATGGCTTTCCCTAACTCATTCTGTGCAGAAATAAGGCAACCAGCTATACTTACCATATAAAAGAGCATTTTTCCTCTTTCTGCAAAATACTGTTTTAGGGGTAAAAATAAATCAGAATTTATTGTTGTGGGTTGGGTTTGGGTTTTTTTTTTTGCCTTCCTGCTACTGGAGGCAGCTGCTTCTTAAAAACCATACAACAATAAGCTATCTACTTTCAGCTACCGTGGTGCCAAATATTGTCTCCAATGTCAAAAGAAAGACTGAGTAACTTTTTGTGAGTTTAAACTAATATGATGAGTAGCGGAATACTCAATTCAAGTCTAAAATGTGATATTCTCTGGGAAAAGGGAATATTCCAATAAGCTTTACAATACCTTTCTCAAGGTCTTAAGCTCAGCTTTCTGACACAAATCCTTAGAACAGTGAATTCACCGTAGCTGCTCTCTGTATTCTTGCATTTACTTGGAATCCTGGAAAGCTGCATACCATTTAAATGTTTGAGAAACCGACAGTCATACTAATATATTGGCCTTGTGATGTCCCTTGCCTTAAGGAGTATGAGAGCTCTGTGATCCAGCATGTACACTTTTTACAGCAAGGCTAGTAAGGATTTAGTCATTTTGGAGGTAACAGCACATCCTGAGATCCTTTCATTTACTTCATTTACCTTAAGGGATATCCCCTGCAGTTTCAATAGGATTCTGGTATCTCCTCCACTTCCTCTCCTGAACTTTTCTTTGGTTGCACTGTTACCTTAAGGAGTACAGACTTTTCTTTGAAACTGAAAAAGCCCTTCTCTACTTGCAAACACACATCCCCTTCAAGCCTTTACAAATATTTTCTTTCTCACCACGCCAAGTTTTAACCTGTTCTTGCCACTAATCTTCTGCACAGTTCTGCACCACCAACATTGCACTCATCGGCAGCCAACTATTCTCCTATGTTTTCTCCTTATTTTCCTTCTCTGCTCTATCAGCATTCCTCATAAAGCATCCAGCATATTTACATGCTCCCTTGAAATCCATGTCTTTTTATGAGCTTTCCTTTTTGACATTTAAGTCTACTTCTAACCTCTTACCACATCTTAAAAGCCATCAGAATTCAGGGAAGTCACCTGCAATCAAGTGCAACTCTCACAATTCAGGGAACAAACCCAGCTGGGCTGAAGCAGGTACCAGAAAAGGGCATCACTGTTCTTCTGATACTTAAGTACAAGGAGGAAACTGGAAAAAGAACCTTTTTAATCTACTAGTTAGGAACTGTGCAGCCCTACAGACGCTGTGTTGGTAGGACTCAAACAAGCCAGAGAAGGAATCTAGTTCAATTGTGAAATGATGTAATCCTGCTCTTGCCACAATCTGAGATTTTCTGCTGTTTTGAGAACAATGAAAATCAGTCAGTCTAAGCTATAACGCAGAGAGGTCTGCATTGAGACTGTATTATTTCCATTTGTTTTCTTTTGTTACTGCTAACAGCACTTCAGAGAATGGTGAAAGTCCTTTAAAGCCTTATCTATTGACTTCAAAGTGAACCAGTTTTCCTCATGCATTTGTTTTGTTGAAGTTTTTTGTTCGGTTTTGTCTGTTTGTTTTTAAGTTTTCACCCTGTTTTCAGGGGCACTAGTAGAAAAATCCCAATGAAAACTGCAGTAAGGCTGAGAAGTGCTTTGGGCACCACCTAAAAGAAAGAAACCACAATTCTTTAGTAAGAGCAATGATATTAAACTTGCTCTGCATTGAAGAATGTCATTTTCTTACCACCACCTTCCTCCTATCAAAACAGCCCTGAGTTACTACATAGCAGGAAAACATTTGCATTGCATAAAAGGATTTGTTCTGTTGTTTTTCTCGTATCATCCAAATGGTAAGAAGAAGCTGAGCTCCAGGCAGGGGAAAGGTGCCACATCAGAGCTGGGAGGTTCATATCATTTCAGGAGCAGACACAAAAATATTAATTTAACAGTGTGGAAAAAGAGTCAGTTTAGCAACCTCAACATGCAGGGGTGGAAAAAACCTTACACACACTTGAAGAATCAAATTGTGAAGTTTCTCAGGTTTGTGGTCTTTTTTGAGGAAAGCCTGCCTGTGGTATATTTTGGCCAGTCACAACTTGGCTGTGCTTCGCACAAAAAGAGGAGCTGATATCTTCCTATCCTCTTATACTACCTTAAACACTGCTGCACATGCACGAGCACAAAGCCCTTAACTAAGGCTCATCATAGCATAGAGGAAATGGTAATAAAGCACAAAACTATCACAGCTGAAGAAACAATAACAAGTTATTCTGACCAAGAACTCCCAACTTATAGTCTGGGAAACCATTTCATTGCATGGACATCATCTTTTCTGTTCTCTCAGCCAACCTCTACTAATTTTGCACTGCTGCTTATTTAGGGACAAACAAAGGATATTAACTAGCAAGCTAGTTTCCAAGAAACCTTGTCAAGATTTGAAGCAAAAGTTACCTTCAAATTTAAGCTTGGGCTGCAAAGCTGACCTGCCATTTCCTATCATCTTAATGATTGATTTGTTGCAGCTGCAGGTTTATGCACCTTGGCCTTTCTTACATTGAGAGAGAACAGGAACCCAGCCACTCATATACAACAGAGGATTTTGTAATGCAGCTCAGCTACAAAAATGCTATACTAAGAGTTTCTCACTGGGTAGATGCATCTCTTGTAGTTTTAAAAAAAGAAATTAACACTATCACACAGGAGTCTCTTTCCCAAGTCACCCATGTACAGCACAAGCACAAAGAAGTGCCAACTAAAGACATTCAGGAAAAGTCGCAGAAACACAAGAAAGAATTCTCAGAATTCTGTTAAAGCACTTCTAAGAGATCTGACTGAAATTTCCCCATCTGTCTAAAGCAGATAGCTTTTACCATCATTCTCCTACTATAAATTAGGTCCTTCTTTAGAAGCATCACAGAATTTGTTTAATATTCTGCTATCTCTAAACTAGCAGGTATACTATTAAATAGGCATAAATTAAAAAAAAAAAACCAAACACAAACAAACAAACCAGAAGAAGATGTGTCAGGAAGTCTAGTGAACTTAAATATGCACAACCAACCTGTTTGTTGAAGAGTGGGGGAAGTTGGGTGTGGCAGCATGTTACTGTTTTTAAAATGCTTTTGAAAGTCTGTGTTAATCCAGGTTGGCAGCAAACTACTGCCTTTAAGAGACACATTCCCTTCATAAACAAAGCCAGCTGCATTTTTTTTTTTTAATTAGAGAACCACAGGCAGACTGGGATTTTTCCTCTGTGAAATCTTTTCAACTGTTGAGGCTGGTCTCAGGTGTGCAGCCTTAGTATAAATGGATAATACTAAAAGGTGCCTACAGGCATAGCCTTGAGCTATGGGGAGTAAAATGCACTGCCTTGGGAGCAGCAACTAGCACAAGGGAAAGGGATAGAGAAAGCAACCTGAAATTCAGGCTCCTTCTTGCTCCCCCAGTTCAAGTTTTTCCTTTAATTCCCTTTTTCCCCTGGGAAAATACATTTACATCTGGCTTGTGAATTCTGAATCCTCTGCTAGTGAGTGGCTGGATGAGCTGAAATACGACTGCATAGCCCCTACCTTCCTCTCACAAATCTTTACACAAGATTTTGCTAGTCCACAAAGGAGAGCCCTCCCTTACTCAGATACTGTTATTCCCATCCAGTATAGTCTTAAGGTACAAAGACAATCTACGATGTCTGCTAGGAACAGGCAAGAGACCTGGGGGCATAATCTGTTGTTGTTTAGGAATAGGTGGCTCAGGCCTCTGAGCAGCTCTATGAAACCACTTAAGAAAAATGAGAGGACTTGAAAAATGCTTCCCCACCTTCCCCCATAAGACACTCCTTAGTTCACCTGTTTATTTGTTACTTGATTCAACCAAAGGGATGACAAACATTTTCCTCACATAGAATACAGCTATATATAATGCTATAGCCCCTCCTTTCCCAAACTATACTCTCCACATTAATTTAACAAAACAAAAGCCACAATTATGGTTAGACTAGCAAGACTTGTTGAGATTAGCCATTACTAAACTCAACAGAGATCAATGCCTACAGAGAGCTAACCTCCATACCCAGAAGTAATTCTCATGATCCTGCTGCACTACTGTCCATGCAAATGAATCTGCCTGTAAGTATAAGCTTCTAAAAGTGTTTCACCCACCTCTTTCTGATGTGGTATGTCTGCTTCCCAGGCTCTGCACAGCCTCTCGCTAACCTTTTGTCCTTTCTCGGCCTCCCTCAGGTCTCTAGAGCTCACCACCAAGTGCTCCTACTTTGTTTCACTCCAGAGCTTAATTAGGCAGCCCCACCTCATGCTCTACTTGTGTACTCTGTAATCAAGGGCAGTCACTGGAACCAGCTGTTCTGTTTTGAAGGATCCTCGCCTTTAGTCAAGTTTCCCACCCCATCACAGCTTGATCTTCAGGTTGTGATGAACTATCCAACCTGGCTCTTGAGCCTCCATCCTGTTACATGGCAAAGGTAATTCAGAGGGCCACGGAGCATTGATCTCACTAACACAGGATCAATACTGTGCCTCTGCACCGTGCCAAATCATGCCTGATGCGTTTGGTTATGTATAGGCCAAGGGGAATAAAAGATTGATAAATTCTACTGTGGTGCAATGAAATTTGTGTTCAGGACATTATTCATCACAAATATATTGTCATACACTGACATGACAGATGATTCATCATTGTATTCTATCAGTGCAATACAGCATATAAAGAAGCAGTGGCATCTGGAGGAAGATTTCACCTGATTTCCTTTAAAACCTGCTGAGCACTCTTGTTTCTCAAATGCTTGATCATCAGCGAGCATCTCTTTTCACACAGGGTGCTCTGATTGCACATTAGATGAAAACCCACTTAGCATTGCAACCACAGACAGCATAAGACTTGTTTTTCATCACAGGACATAGTAGTCATGGTATCTTCCTCCCTGTGCTGATGCTTTATCATCTTTTAAGTAGACTTCTACCATAAATTTAAAAGCTACAGTACTTGCTCCTTTCCCTTGCGTTTTCATGACAAAGATATATTTGTCAACTCTCAGCTGCAAGTTGAAGAAGGAGGAACTGGAAGTAAAGAGAGAATATGTAGGTAAATTATTTGAACTCCCTCTGTGGAAAATAATCCCCTCCTCCTTCTGCTTCACCTCTAACTTGCAAACTTGTGTTAGCCTCAAGCTGACCTCTATATGAACCTCACAATCTCAAAAATTACACCAGCAGTCTGCTGGTCCATACAGAGAACATCTGGGGGAGCTCGAGGAGAAAATGCTGTTCTTTCTATCCCATACAACCTTATTCATTTGGCTTCACTTTCTAGGAAGAGTATTTCAATACCTAATGTTGATGTTTTCATTCAGATATGAGCCTCAGAATCTGATAGCAAAACCCAGGCATCTAGGCCACCATCACATTAATCTTCCTTTTCTTTTTCTAATAGTGTATTTGATGCTAGACTACTACTGTCACCAACTTATGCCTCCATTTCTCAGGTATAGGATGAGACTAGTAATATTTACTCCTGTAGAAAATGTGCTGAGCTTTGCAAAAGAAAGCAAATACAGAAGCTTGAAAATACAAGCATCACTGAAAGCTTGTATCTTAATATCATGACACATGGCTGTCCTTGAAATTAGACAATACATATTGTGTCATCTAAGGAAATTTTTATTCACCTGCCTCTAAGTGCTTTATACAGTTTTCTAAGATTTCTTTTTTGTTTTTTTTCTCCAATATTTTGGAAACAAGTCTACTGTTTATGACAAGTAAGGTCTAGATTCTTCAGAAACGTTAAAAACACAATGTTGTTTGTGATTGTGTTTTAAAATCTTTTATATGAACTAGCAGACTGTACAACAGATGCAAGAACACAAGAGGATTCAACCAAGACAAGCCCACACATAAGGCATTGTCAGTGTCAAAACTTTTCTTTCCGTTAAACCCAAGATTAAAAAATGGGAGAGAAATAATTCTTGCAAACTACCTGTGTGTTTTAAAAAGAAAAACCATTAAGTCTTCACAGTCTTTTCTGTTCAAATAATTGTAATGATGAAAGTTTGTAACTTCAGAAAAGAAAATGACAAAATCTTCCTCCCTAGAGCAGAGTCAGGGCATTACGGGTAACAGTATCTACATCACAGGGGCCATCTGATAAATTTACTTGGGAATTCATAGAAACAAGGCTTGCTGCAATAAGGACTACTTTCTAATGTTGGTTATCTTTTTGGCTAGAACAGTTATTTTGCCAGAGCACAGCTATTAGATAGAGAGCAAACCATTGCTTACTCTAAATGCCCAATCTTTTTTTGAAAATGTGGTTGAAATCGACAATTGCTATATAAGATTAAAATATGGTCACTAAAAAGAATTCCGGGGTTTTTGGGCCACGGCAAATTACTAATGACCTTGGGATACACATAAACTTTTACAAGTGATTACTTGTCCTGCATTGTTCCTGCTGCATTCTCTCCTGGAATCAAACTGAAGACATGGAGATAAAGTGGATTAACAGGTATTTGACACCTAACCACACTAAAGAAGAGCTCTGCATAAAACAGATTGAAGAACCTAAGGCAAACTCAGGTAAAAATGAGTTGCTTTCTGCAAGTCATCATCTACAGAACTGGACTTTCTGGACCCACTTGTCACCCTTCTGACAGTTACATCATTTGTAAGTAGGTGTTTTACATGCATCTTGTATCAAGGCATGACACTTCCGCTGATGGAATGGAAAGGGCTCAACATCTTTTCAGCTCCCACAGTATTTCTACAAGTAGTCTCTGTACATGGATGAACAGGGTTAACTTCAACGTAACAAGCTTTGGTAGCTGTAAGCTTTGTAGATATTGCACTGGAATGGACCAAAATGTTCAAAGACAAAAAAAAACCCCACATCTTACATGAAATATGTATACACGTACAGGCATACATATGTGCTTGAACTGATACGATGACAAGCTTCAATGACATTCATCAAACAGAACTACTGCTACAAGTGAGTTGTTATAATATGTGAAATTATTTGACATTGTCTATCTGCCCCTTCTGTCTTCCACCCCTGACGGACAATCCACATCTTTTCCATATGTTCATGAGGTTTTTCACACTGAATGGTATACCAAATTTATTGTGGGTGGCATAAAACAGATGTGTAAGCTAAATAGGCTTGATGTTGATGGGCTGTTCATGTTCATGGACAGAACAGGTACTTAAATTTAGCAAGCATACTAATCTGGAACTTCCATCTTCTCTTTTGAATGCCAGCAAGCATTTGTGATGATTCATTTTGACCATCAGATGCTATTTTTCCCTAAAAATGAGGGTCTGCTTTCAAAAAGTGTATGGTATTTCTGAGGATATGTCCTACATTTACTGCCTTTTTTTTTTTTTTTTTAGAAATGCTTAATATGCAAAAACTAAATACAGGATCTACATTCATTTTACATGTGTCTTGAAATTAAATGTCAAGAATACCCAAGAGAACAATGTTAATGAACAGTCTTAGCCCACAGCACCCACTATCTGTCATTCTTATTAAACACAAAAGAACAAAAAGGTTAGTATAAATGTTGATATTTAACCAAAAGGGAACATTTTCTGTGCATATTCATGAGGTATTAACATTAACACCTTTTTTGTTCTGCCCAATGAGTTCAGTGATAAATAGATATAAAACATGGTTGAACATGGTTATTGAAAATAAAGATGTTCTGGTAGCTAGGCAGCACATCAATTGATTTTACATGCTTGGTTTTTCTTTCATTGTTCAGTTCTACCTCGGGTTATGAATTTTCAGAAACAAACATGAGCAATTCAGAGTAAATATACAATTGCTACTTGGGCTGGTGTATCACTTTTCTTAGTTTTCCTTTTACAGGTTACTTAAATCAATAGAACTGTACACTTGAAAAAAACTGTAATATATATTCCTGTATTTTTCTTTGCCATTGAAAACTTTTCCATAATTTCTCCCTCTCCTTTAATGTACAATAAATATCAGGAATCCTTAATGATCTTAAAGATCATTGTGGCTGGCTGTATGATACAAAGATTCATTCATTAATATTTTTTATGAATAGAAGTGGTGAATTCACTGCTTGTGTTATTTCATACTACCAGAACATGTATGTAAATATTACTAAATTCCACGTTTTCATATATTTTAACATACTCTACAGTTTAGCTCAAAACCTCAATAAAGCATATTATTCATTATATGTTTTTTATTTTTTTAAAGTCATCCAGACATGCAGAAGAATCATTTGATACCAAACTGCCTAATACATAATCCCACATGAAGAAACCCATTTACAAATGCATAGCTAAACTGCAATTCCTTAGCTGAAACCTATTTAGCAAAAATAGGTTGCAAGAGACAAATATATTTGTAGAAAAGTTGTTTTATTCACTAGGGAGCAATGATTCATGAAAGTAGAATATGCAAGTACCAGAACCAAGATATGTAACTATTTCTGGTAGAATACCTGTTGGCTATAGTGCAACCACCTCATCAACCTGTGGCTCTTTACCTCCTAGCACGTAGGGCACGTTATATCTACTATATAGGGTCTTCAGAGTAGGGACCAATTAACTACTCCTGTATGCAGTGCCTGTCTTGACTGGTGCCCTGATGACACTTGGGACCAGTGGATGCTGCTGAAATGTATGTAAAAATTACCATAAAGTGATAAAACCATAAAAAGTAATTGTCTCGTGGATCACTGGTTGACTTAATATTAATCTCTAACAGTATAATTACGGTATCTTTTACAGTTTCTCTAAAAATAAATTCTGAATCATAACACCAGTGATGAGTTTTCCCTTCTATCTGAGAAGCTCATGTGGATGTGGTCTGTTTTGGATGCTTTACATAGCTCTGAAAGCCAAGGTGTCTCAGCACCAGGCTGCAGTTTGCTGTGGAAATACTCCGTTGCTGTCCAGACAGTAAAGGGCATGTAATTTAATCTCTCTGCATTCCAGTTCATCACCTGTACAATGTACTGTCCCTGACCCTTTGTCTGGTTTGTTATCTGAATTTGTAAGTTTGGCAGGGTAGGGACAATATCTTGATCTGTGCCCATATCAATACCTGTCACAACACCACCAGTCTCAGTGCCAGTCCCTGGCACTATCACAGCAGGAAGAAAACAACTTAAACTGATCTACTCTTGCAATTTCCCTTCTCGCCATTTCCATTCCTTCCACCTTGGTCTATCTTTGGTTTACAACTGACTTTGGTCTCTCAACACACTCTGTGAAATATGCCTATTAAAGATAAATTGTCCTGTGGTATTTACAGTATTCACCACAAGCATCACTAGCAGGGACTGAATGAAATGCATACCAATCAAGAAAAACTCAATATTAATCTAATGATGCAATGAGGATGGAAATAAAAAGACTTGAAAATCTCACTCTGCATCTTACAAGATCTAAGCTCAAGTATTAAATTCTTCATAGTAATTACTACTGAATTTCAGGTTGTTTCCTCCCTTTGACTCCTAATGCTGTATGATGCTATTACATGAGGTAACTGTCAAAAGATGGATTATTTTATCATGTACACAGCCTGTCACTATAATGGCAGCTTGCACATTAGCTGAGCCAGAGCACTGTATCAGTAGGGCAAGACTGTACTAATTGCTCACTGCTGGACTGTATGTTGTCTTTAATGTTTTGAAGTAGACATTGCAAATGCAAGCAAATACTACTTAAAGTGATACTGTCAAAACCAATTTAAAAGCAAGAACAAAAAGCCTTAAAAAGTCCCATATTTACAGTGTGACAATTCTTTCCATTGGGAAATTGCTTTGCCAAAATTTACCATCATCAACTGTAACTTCTTTCTTGGTCAGCCTCTCAGAATCTTTCATTATCCCCACTGGCAGTCCCCGTTGTCACTGCCCTTTTCCACTTACCTCCCTGACATCCACCCGTGCTGCGCACCGCGAGAGGCTCTGGGGAAGGGGCACAAAGCTGCGGGGGGTGGGTGGCTGAGGGGGCATCGCCCGCAGCCAGCCAGAACCAGTCCCGGCTGGATCCGAGACCAGCGTACACAGCTCTGTAAAATCCCCAAAGCTTCAGCCAGGAACGGCTCAGCCAGGCACGGCTCAGCCAGGCACGGCTCAGCCAGGCACGGCTCAGCCAGTCATCGAAACAAAGGGTCTCCCTGTGCAAAAGTATTTAAGAAAAAAACGGATAGCTCTGAGGGCCTGTGGACACACTCGGGGTGGACTCCATGCTGGAAGGGGGGACGGCCAGCCGTGAGGAACTGCAGCCCGCAGGGACCCGGGCTGGGCAGGGACAGCCCCGAGGGGCCGCGGCCTGCAGGGACCCGGGCTGGGCCGGGACAGCCCTCAGGGGCCGCGGCCTGCAGGGACCCGGGCTGGGCCGGGACAGCCCCGAGGGGCTGCGGCCCGTGGGCAGTTCAAACCGGAGCTGGCCCACCTCCAGAGTTCATGCTCATTAGCAGAAAATGAAGTAAAATTTCTCATCTCAAGACTCTTCTGCTTGTGACTTAAACCCACCAAAACCCGACATCAGACAATTATTGTGCTAAGATCATCACTTACTATGCTGACCGATACTATTTTTTTGATCTCCCTGTGCTCTCTGTCTCTATGTCTGTCTGGGGTTTTTTGCCTTCCCTGTAGTCTGTAAGCCTTTCTAGAGAGGTATTTCTCTGTGGTCTGTGTTTAGACAATCTTGGGAAATTACATTCAGGCTGAAGACTAGCACTTCTGGCTGCTATCATAAAGTATTAACGTGTGTACTTCTCATTGAGCATAATATTTTAATGATGTTTAACAGGAACTGGATGGGTGTGTTTGCCAATTTAAAAGCTGGCAGCAATGCTATTTAACGTGGTTTATTTTAAACGGTACATACAGTTTACTTTAAATGGTATGCAGATTTTTGGCTTTTAAATCTTGTTTTAACATTATTTCCATAGCATACAAATAACCAAACGATGGCTTAAGAGGTTTAATTGCCAGACAATGCAGAGAATTTTTTCAATACAACGCATATGGCAAAGGCTGTGTTCTTAATGCTGAAGAGCAGCCCACCAGCAAGCTTTTGTCAGCAGTTACTGGATCTTAAACACTGAAAGCATTATCAGTCATGCATTCATGAAGATTTGTGCTTTTCTCTCTGTTTTGCACTGCTTGTTGGTGTGAAATTGAAAGAGGGAGTATAAGATAGTAAGAGAAGCCCATGTGGGGGAAAAGCAAGAGTGTCAAACTGTCTTTCAATCAAAAATATTATACCAATGAACTAGACAATGAAGAAATTGATGGTGTCACTGAACAGTGACATTAAGGAATCAACTGAATGTGTAAATCTGAAGTATTGGGTGTCTGTCACCCATGTTATGCATTATTCTTTTTAGCCACTGATTCAAATGAACCTTGTAAATTGAAATGTGCATGTAGAATAGGGTGTTCATAAAAGCCTTTGAGAGTCGCACAGTTTGGGCTATAATTACTTTTTTAGCACAATTCTTTGAGACAGTGACTACCTCTCAAACAAGGACTGATTATCCACAGTTCCTACTGGTTTCATTACAAGCTCACTGGGGAAGGCTTTATGCTGTACAGTGTCAATGGAAAATGGACTAATAAGTAAAAATGGGATGATTGATTAAAAGCCAACAAGTGTCTAAGTACTCCAGATGATTCATTGTGCTGAAAAGTCTCATGATCTGTAGACAAAAGAGACAAAGGAATGCAAGATTAAAGAGGCAGTCAGTGGCAGAGAGGAAAATGAACCCAGAAGCCAGTGGCTTAATCAGTAATCTGATGGTCAGAAATTGTGAATTAATAAAAAATAACTGGAAAAGTGGCTGTCATGTGGACAAAACAGACCTGATTGTCACATTAGAGACATAGACCAAACAGGTCTCTGCCTAACGAAGTAATTGCATCTATGTGTACTTGAGCTAAAGCAATAAAATAAGTAAGGATAAAACAAGTCAATTTAAGGAACAAATCTTAATCTTGATGCAAATTACATGTTAAATTACTTTTCTCTTACTCGCTCTATTTCTTTAAATCTCTAATGTCAGAAACTTACCTCATATTTCCTCATTTCTCTTGATTCTAAACCACAATAAAATTACAATACATCAAGGCGAATGGTGAGCCAAGAACAATTCTAGAGAGCTAACATGATATTGATCTTTAGTAGCTTATCTATAGCCTTGTCCAAAGCACAGAGATCTACTTGTTTAGGAATTATTTCCTTCACCTAACTAGCGCATCCTAGTTCATATTATTCATCTAGTTTCTCTGTGGAAGTAATGGAGAGCACTAACATAGATGTTTTTCTAGGTGAGATGATTCATGCTCTGGAGGTGTGAATTTTTCTTCCTCAACTAAAGAAGGAGCTTAAACAATTTTTTTAGATAATTTATTTTTACATCATTAAAATTAAGGGAAATTAATATCACTGTTAATGATTGACTTCAGTGCAGAACCTTGTTAGTCAAAAACAGGTTACTGTCAAAACAGCACACAAGAGAGAGCGGGCCTTAGTCAGCTCAGTCTCAATGGCAGGACAATTTAATTAGATTTCATGACAGCAAAAAACTTCTTCGCCCTGAGTTAATATTGTGGTCCTGCCCTTTAAAAACTTTCAGAAGTCCACTTCTTGACTGAGATCATGAGACAAGTTGATTGCCTACAAGCTGTCCTGCACTGTAGAAAGATGTGCTCACACTATAAAAATGGAAATGTGAAGCTATTTTATGACTTTTTAACACTCAAAGCTATTGGGATATGTTATAAGCTCTGACCTGCACTTACAATTATAGTTACCATCACTCTTTGAGAATGAGACCTGAACTTATAAATATGTCCACTTCTATGAGAGATAAGAAATTATTTCAAAGGATTAACTTTCAAAAAGAAATTATACACTAATTAAATAAAAGTCTAAAAATTAAAAACCAGTCCCAGAGATAAGTCTACTTTGAGAAGACATTTATGCAGATCAGTGCTTCTGTCTTATACTAATGCAGAGAAAGAGACAGTGGGTAGAAAAGTTTCTTCAGCCCCAACACATCAAGCAGGCAGTCTTGTGGTACTCGAGTGCGACTGTCAAGTCTCTTCCTAGGGAACCCAAGAAAAGACCAGTAGCCTGAAAAAGTGGGGAAAGAGAAGAGTAGTTCATCAAAATGTTAAAATAATTTGTAAAATAATTAATTGTCTAAATACCCCTATTTATTTAATTTCATTGCATTAGAACCTCCATCAGCGTGCTGAGGTTCTCTGTTAGACTTACTTTCATAAGGAGAGAGAGTCTTTCATGTGCCTGGAACATTAGGATACAACTTTCAAGTTGAAAGTGGAGAGCAAAATGCCACCCATTCTTCAATTCCTAGGCTAATTTCACAATGCTAACTTTTGAAGAGCATAAAATATTTTAATTATGTTACTCTTACAGCTTTACATAGAATCCTTTAAAATTGTAAAGACATCATTTCTACAAAATAAAAGGGTTTATGAGAAAATTTCCTTTTACAATAGTATTTTTTTATACATATTAGTGCTACAGCCTAGATATTCTATTAAATTCCTTAATGTGATTTAAAATACCTATAATGCTGTTTTCATTTAAATTCCACATAATTTATCTGTAAAAGCATATGTGCAAGACAGGAGAGGAAGAAAAAACAAAATTTCTATCTCCTTACTCCTAGCTTACCAGCCTCTAACTGGAACAGGAGGCATTTGCAAATGTATCTAGCTCATTTATTTTCTCACCAGATTTTCTCAATGTATTGTAATATTTCATTTTTACTTGTGCAACAAAGAAAAAGAACCCATAAAAAGATGATAGGAGAGAATTCTATGCAAGTCTTTGAAGTAATGCTGATAATATATTCCCGAGAAACTGAACTCCCATTTGCATAATTAAATTGGCCAGAACTATCTAACTGTCCAGCTTGCAGGAGTTCAACTTCTCTGAAATGCACTATCTATACCCAGGAGACGCCGGTCAATTACACAGGTGAACTGATAGAAGAATTCAAGGCACAGTATGCTTGATTCAATATTACATATTTATAGGAAGTCTAATACAAGTTATGCACTACACAGCAGCAATATTTTAATATTTTTGGTGAGGACATAGAGAATTGTAACACTGCCAAATTGAGGTCGACAGAGTTGGGGGTTTTTTCCTTTTTTTTTCAAATCAAGTAGGGAGTAGACATAAGGATGTGGTGATAGGAGTTTGTTGAAAAGCTTACTTGGTTTCCTCCTGCATAAACACAAATTGTCCATGCAAATTGTTTCTGCTCCGTTTTGGTACTCACAAAACATGTAAAACTTACTCATGTAAGTACTGGTCTGCTGGAAGCCTGATTTCCATACACATAACTGCAGTAACTAGGGAACTTGTGTCATATTGCAGAGAAGGAAACTTCTGCCAAGTGGGTCACTGTTAACCTCTCCACCCATAAATTTGTGTAGAGAAGAAAAATGGTGCAATGGAATGACTGCCTTTCCAAACCTGCAGCTGGAACTCAGCCATGTGTTACATCCATGGCAGGTGAGGTCGAGAGCAGGAGGGGAAAGATGTCATGGGACAAGCTGTTTTTTCTTCCTGAGACACTATTATATTTCTGTTTGTAGAGCAAAGACAAACCTTTGCCATATCAGTATTAGCAGCTGGTGTCTAGCCAGCTAATTTTCAGTTTCCTTCAGTTATTTGGTTATGCATATTTTTTTCCTAATCATTACTCAGCAAAAAAAAAAAAAAAGTTCCTGCTCCTAGAGAACGTGAATGTGGCTGGCTGAGTACTCTGAGACACTAAAACATTTCCTGAAGGATCCAGAACACACTGAACTTCCCTTAAGGTAACAGTGCCTGCAGTAGTGATCTTAGGGTACCAGCAATTCTGTTAGTAAGAAAATGTCATCACTGTGGAGTGAACGTGAGGCGAATGACACAGAAGCTTTTAAGTTCAGGAAACAAACGTGGAATTTAATACTGATAACCGCTGATCAAACAAACAACAAAAAAAACCCAGAAACCCACCCTGTATTTGCAACTAATCATAAAGTGGCAGAAATCTATGAAATGTACTCTGCTTGACCGTAATCAAAAGGTGACCCATATGTTGCCTGATTATCTTTTTAATATTGTATCTGTTTATCAAAGCCAATTTTCTGTGAATAATAAAGTATGATGAACCACCTAAAGAAAAGTCAGACCATCTGTCTGCCTCCTTAGTCATTAACATTCACCTTCAGTATATGCTTGGCTCGTTTTATAACTACTTGAGTGACAGGAGAATTAGTTCATTTCCATGGTTTGGTAGTTTTTTTTTTCCTGTAGACTATTTTTTTCTATCACCTATGCATACATTTGTTAAACAGAAGGTGGGGGCGGAGTATGTGAAGTCTAAACTAATTTTAGAAACTAGCGTAGCTTCTGCTTGCAGATGTCATGGTGTTTGCATTTTACATATTCATTGAAATGATTCTGCTTTTTCAGGGGTAATGAAAATGCATTTTTAGGCTGCCTTTAAGTCCCAGGTGCACCCTAAAGTTGTAAACATTTTCAAGTTTTCCCTAGTGCTGAGGGCAACTGTTCCTCCAAATGTCTCTGTATGCATTGATGGCCGTGCATTTGCTTGATTTCTGGGCTTCTGTATGTGAGGACAATGGTCCCCACATGCAGATCTTGCATCTGTCTCACATCTTTTTCATAAACCAAGAATGGTCTCCACAGAGGTACAAGAATTTGCCATGTACTGTTGAAGGTGATAAAATAGAGCAAAATAAAGGGAGTCAAGAATTCTGACCAGAATTTGCAGGGTCTAATTTGGAGATTGATATATTACTATGTATAAAAGATTCACTACTTTCTATATTTACAACTGAAAAAAAAAAAAAATCTGATTTTTATTCAACTTTTAAGATTAATTTTATGCCTCAAAGTTTTAAATTAACAAAGTCAGCAGAATTGTGTGGGACAGTAAGGACTGAAATAGATGAATGTTGACTACAAATGAGTTCCGATTACTTAGGTGCTTTCAATATTTTTTGCAAAAGTTTTGAACTAGAATATTTTCTTGAAGCTCTAGCTGCTAACCTTTAGTGTGTGTATTCAGTGGAAAAGAAAGCATGGGTAGGAAATATACTCAAAAAAGCAACCTTAAAATAGATGATTTTCAATAAAAGCCATAATGAAAATTGTAAATAATTACAGCGTAATTTGAAGTCTGCTGAATTCAACAGCCGAACTCTGAGAATTTACTCAACAATGACATAGACAAGATATTTCTATACTTTCTTCCAATGAATTCTCTCCTTCCATTTGCTCTAAGTTTAGAATTTTTTGACTCTTATATTAAGTGATGTTTCTAAACCCATTTTGTAAGATAAAACTGTTCAGAGGATTCTCCTTTTCCTCTAGAAATGAGATTATTTATAGCTAGCATTAAGATTCAAATAGATGAAGGGTGATTCAACAAGAAAATGCAGAGATTCTTTTTCAGTGGGGTTCCACTGTCTGTCCACAACTTATTAAAAGTGTTTAAATTGAAAGTCACATTTTACCTAATATTCCTTCAGTTAGCTTATTTGTACAAATTAAAGAATGAGCTAATTGGTTACTAATTCCCACAAACGACTTGCATTGTTAACTTAAAGTTAACGATTCTTTTTTTGTTTCAACTGATTTAATTCTTCTGTAGGAAGTACTGCTCAAATGGACTCTGACAGTGATTCTGCTGCCTTCATCTTGTCAGTGAAACGTGGGAAGAGGGATGGAAGTTAAGGCTCAGAGAAGTGAGCAGGTTAACACGGCGTAATGAGTTACCAGTCAGCCAGGCCCTTTTAACTGATAACATGCTCTTAAACCACTTCAGGTAAAGGACGTTAACTTTTGCTGAGATTCAGTCTGGTGTGCTTTACCGCACTCTCCGATGCACAAACCAGTTAACATAACCACAGTGAGACATGATCGCTTGTTTAAATGTGCTAACTCATGCAGTTTATTAACAGTGTATGTAGTAAGGCTCTGGTATCTTATACTGCAACAAAACTGACCTCAGATAACAGCCATTTATATGAGAGGCCAACAATATTTCATCTGTAACTTCCTGACTTAAGCAGAGTTCACCCGGCTTGAATTTGGGAGGGGTGGGGGGTGGTGTCTGTATGTTTTCTACCAACTTTTATCTGGCTTGGTGACATTTCTACCAAAAAACTGAGGCACAGCAATATGCCAGTGGAAACACTATTGAGAAAAATCTACATATTAACATGCAGGTGGAGATGTTTTTATCTGTATCAGAACGAATAAACACATCATAGAGAAAACAGGTGACATGATATTGCCTTACAAGAAGTAAACTCTCATTGGAGATTCACATAAAGGGTATAAATAATAAAAATGGATGAATAAAGAATCAATAAAATTAAACACTTTTGCAACTGTTGACAGCAAGAAAAATCACCCTGTCAGTGAGTAAAGAACAGATCCAGCCTCTGATGATTTTAGTACAACTCTACAGTATTGCTACCTTCTTGTGGCTCAGCTTGCATTTTCTTATCGAATACTATGAAGCAGGAAAATTAAATTAAGTAGTCAAAATCAATGAAATCAAATAATTGAGCCATCATATTCATTACTGGTTATTATTAATTGTGTGACATTTATCTGCGTTAAAGTGGGACATTTGCAACAGAATGAAACAAGGTAGCTTTTTCTCCCTTTTCAGAATGCCTATTGCTTATATCTTTTAAGTCTTCTGCATTCAAGGCACTGGGCTTAGCAGATGTAATGAGAATTTATTTCATTATTGCAGAAACTATAGGGGCAGAGCTTCAAGGAGGGAAGCAAGGATGTCCAACCACAGGTCTGTCAAGTGATGGAAATCACCAGAGGCCAGCGGGTCCTGCTTGAAGAAGACACAGTCCATCCCCGAGCAGTCATGCTTAGGGAGGAAAGCAAAATTAGGATGAATTTTAGGTTGGCCTGGTTTGCCCCTTTCCACAGGCTACAAGTCCTCCCTGTCACCTCTTTCTAGTCATGTCGCTGTGTTCAGGATGACACCTGTCTTTTAGGAAGCTGTGATGAGACAGAATCATCGACTTCTCTGTTAACCCACAAACAACATGATGCTAAATGTTTTATGTGTTTTGTTGTAATTAGACCCAGTCCTGAAATACAAGAATGTCAAGCCTACAAAAATGCCATTAGCAGAAAGCAGGGCTGTATCTAAAGTGAAAGATCACATGCACAAGTCTTTGAAGAACTGGGGTCTGACACACTATCCATTTAGTCTGTGCCTTCAGTTGAAAAATGCATGTTTCAGAATCTCAGTATTTGATTTTTTCTTCAAACTCTTTCAGCTGACGCATTCATTAAAAACATTTCAAAATAAAACACTGCAGTTTAAAAAAAATGCTTTCTTTATGTAAATTTTAAAATGTACCTAATTAAAGCATTAAATAAATCCCAAACACAAATACCGTATTTCAAAACAAAACATTTGATATAAAGTAAGGGGAGGGGGGTATATTCCAACAGGAAAATGCAAAGAAAATAATACAAAGAATTGTTTTTCTGCCAACGTAATTTCATTTAAAAGAAGGAACTGAACTTAAACCAAAACAATGACTTGCATAGTATTAATTGTAACATTTTGCTGATATTTCGTTCTTGGTTTAAAAAGAATCAACATTTATGGCAAGTGCCAGAGAAAAAGCCTCAAGTATCTAAAAGTTTAAAAGGAATTTATAATCTAGGTGAGATCTCTTTTTAGGTGGGAAGCTATCTGATTGATAATAATATCCATCATGCTCTTTATAGCTAATTTCTGCTGAGTGGCTTTAGTATAGATTCATATGGATTCAGAGAAGATCCATCAACTAATTTAAATATTTCAAATGCACCTCTTCAGAAGTGTCTGTTCTCTAATCTATTTTACCATCATTTTTTTAGATGAAATATTTTGGTGAAATCTCCTCTACTTAGAAGCTTGGCAAATAAGATAGGCAAGAGAACAGAGGCAATGAAACACAACCCAGATTTGGCCATTGCTTTGTCTGCAGCTCTTCTCTGTTCCATACTCAGTCAACATCCACTCTATCTTGGTTAAAAAACTGTTTAACTCAACAGTTTGCAGGTGTAACAAGACTGACTAGCATAACTCTGTGCTTCTCCGTAGAGCTCATTAAAAAGTATACACATATAAAACAGGGGGATTATAATTTACTCAGCTATACTTCAGTTAATCCACTGTCTCTCTAAAAAAAGCATGGCTTAGTGTATCTTCTATAGTATCACCTTGTACCGTCATCCCCTTTCCTGCAGTATGGCATACAAAGGGAATCCAATAATCAGTTGCAAGAAGAACAGTGCATTTACTTCAATGCCATTTCTATGTTTCCTCTAGCTGGTTATAAAGATGCCATTAAAAATCCATGTTTTCTTTGCAGTTGCACCCAATTATCATTGATCTCTGCTCTTTTAAGTACAGGGTGAAATTCTGGCACAGGCAAATGACCCTACAGGTAACCATTAGCAAATGTAGCACTTTTGCTTATAGCAGTCAGTTGCTTATAAATGCTAAATTGTATAATGCTCAGAGGTGGAAATGGTACTTTTCAGAGAAAAAAAGAACAATTAAAAGAGAGTGATGCAATACTAGAATCAGATTCAAATAAGAAAATTCTTATTAGAGACTGTCCATAGAGAACAGACTGTAAAATTGTAGCCTATATTGCAAGACTATATTGCTCTAGGACTCAATCTTGTTCTAGTACATTTAGACTGACACTCCCATTTATACTTCCACATTCTTGGCAACTGAGAAAGTCATACCAGTACATCATGACTTGGCAATTGAATTATAAAATCTAAAAAAAAAAAAAAAAAAGCAGATGTTACATTGCTAAGTATTGGATCAATCAGGGTAACGGTGCCCTCTTATTCTCTTCTAAATTCGATCTTGCAACATAAAACACTGTCTGACAATGATAAGGCAATTCACTGTGATTCCTGTGATTTTCAATAATTTTTTTGCCCATTTCTATACCAAATCCTCCTATGCAGGTATGGCCTGTCTCAGACCAAACCTAGACAGATTTGTCTGGCTAGGCTTTAAACTCAGAACAATACTGGGTACCAGCTATCTTTATCATGGAGTCTTAGACCTCAGCTGAATTTCTGACAAAAGCAAAATTATTGAGTTATGGGTTTACCCTAAAAAAACCCAAACAAACACAAAAAACAACCAAACAAACAAAACAACAAAAAGCTCCCCTTACTTTGTTCTCTTGTCCTTTCATTTTCTTTTACTACATGAAACAGTACGTTCTGTGCTTAAGACCTGTGTACGTGTGGGCGATGGGGAAATGACTTTTCATTGCACAAAGACACATTTTTATTGTTTTGCCTTCTTCCTCTCCTTTTCTTCCTATCGTTTGCATCTTTTCTCCCTTGAATGACTGAAAAAGAATCAGAAAAAGGATGAATTTTCTCAGCATCTATGTTAGTTTTTCCTCAACTCATTATTCGCCCCAACTGTTATTACCCTTCTTTTTGCCTTGTAACTCACGTGCCATTCCCTTTATCACCTTCTCAACATCAGTGGTCTCCAAAGTGCAAACAATACCGCAGGGAGAGAATCTGCTCTCAATCACACCAATGTTAATGCAGAGCAGGTCTTTCAGATTTAGTGTAGGAATTCAAATTTGATACTTGTGTAATTGAGAACAGAATTTGGTCCTCTCTGTTGAAGAATATATTCCAGACTGCTTCTGCTGGAAGAACTTGTCCTTGGAAATTATTCTTTTAAGATCTGTAAGAAAATTGGATATTGTGCATAGTAGTCTATATGCTGTCTGAATTTTTGAGCAGTATAGACACAAAATTTATAGGGCATTTTATGAATTTGCTATGTATGTTTTTCGCTCAAGATGGATGCATTTATATCTCTAAACCTATCACATAGCATCCACTAATAGACAGTTTTACATGGAAACTCTCTAACGCGCACAAGTACATTTAAAAGAGAAATAAAAGCTTTGGACAGTAGTGTGCTTGATCCTCTGCAAATCCCTGTGGATGTATAGTACACAGTAAGTCAAAAATAATTAATAGGGTCAGCTCCAAAAGATGTTAGGTTCACTGAAGCGTTGTATGTTTCCTTGAAAGTGAAACAACGCTGACACATTTTTAAAACTTAGGGTAAACTAAATGTTGTCTCTAGAGATTGGCACTTCCATAGCGCTTTTGTAACTTCTCATCGCTATCTGTGTTTACTCTTAGTCATATCGGTGGAATGTTTTTCTTTTTTTAAGGGTGTGGAAATTTAAGGGTTGAATTGAGTGAAAAAAACTGCTGTGTATGTTATCACATTGTTTAGCAATTAATCAAGAAATATAAATGTAATGGCCAACATCATTATGGCTTATTTCCATAAGGAAGAAGTATTCACAATTCAAATTCTGGTGAACACACCAGATTTTAAACACATATCAAAAATTGGATTTGGCAAAGTATTTGGTATTTGTCTACCTGAACCCATCAAATGCCAACAAGCTTGAAAGAAGGAAAGTCAATGCTTTTAACAAATCCCATTATGTGGGAAGCCATAATAGGCACTTAAATTTTGTCACCCAATTCCACCTACTTTTAGCGACTCTGTTTTTAAGCTAAATTCACATTAACATTTGCTTTTCTAGACTGAACAGCAACAATAGTGGGTCATGCTGACATTTCAGTCAATGAGAAAGAAAGGATATCCGTCCTGTGCAAATAACGACGTGATAACTTGCCCTGCTTAACAACCTCTCCTTCCCAACACTGAAAATGCTTCCCCTAGAATATAAATTTATCCCAGCATCACACATAATCATTTCTTTTGTTAATCTGGAATTTAAAATAAACCCTAAGGATCTGTTGAATTGTGTTCAGAAGTTGCAGTGAGTGCTGCCAACTGAAGTTCTTCAATTTTTTTTTTTTTTTTGCAGTTGGGAGACTCGGTTTATTGGTAAACACTGACTTTAACAAGCAAATAGTAGCTTCGGTTCATTGTTTTGAGAGTCACAGACAGAGCTCTAACTTCTTAGTGACACACTGGAGGCTCGGAGGAAGACAGAAATCATTAGGAAGAGGACTGCCAGTTCCAGCGGCAGCTCTCTCTCGTGGCCATGTCAAGTGACCTCTGCCAAGGCAGGTCATTGCTATGAGAGAAGCCATATAGGAAAAAAAGAATGATGCAAAAGAAACTAGTAGACTAATGCAGTATAATTTAAAAGCTGACCCTGTACACTAAGGCTAATGGAACTAAACAACTGTAATCCTGAAAAGAAAATGGAACATTATTGAGAATGTAGCTACAGTACTTGAAATCCAATTAACTGTTATATCTCCCTAAAGATTTGGATAGCATTTTTTTTCCCCTTTCATTAACTGAAATTTGTTTCTTCTTTGATTAAGCTTAATATTAAAAAACCCAAACAGAGCGGTAATCAAAAATATGTATCATCTTAGGCCCACTCTGCATTATTAAAATCTCTCATTTCAATCATTTGCATGATATTTCACCAGTAGTAGACTCACTTAGAAATAGTCAGTCTGCCAATTAGCAAAATCCTCCTCAAAACCACAGCTTCCATAGTTCCACACTAAGTATATTTCTGCCTTCTACTCTAGTTTGACACATTTAACATCGAGAACTCAATGACCTTCCAAGCATATCTAAATCCAAACTTCTACCAAAGCAGGTGAATCTGAAATTTGAAGGTTGTTGTTATTGATACAATTAATTAACTTTCTTTTAATCTGTCTGTGAAACATTTTGCGTAAGTTCTCTGTAGTGAAATAAAATAAAACAACAGCATAAAGAGCTTTCTCTCCACCTTATTTATTAAAAGAAGAAAAAAAAAAAAAAGGTATCACTTAACATCTGGGTTTGATTTTGGTTTTTCTTTAGTTGAAGAAAGCCAGAGTTAGACCACTGGGTACCTTCAAAAAAGAGAAGTGCGAATACATTCTGTGGTCATAAAAGAAAAGAGATATATGGAGGAGTATCTCAGCACGTAATTAAGGACAGACATTCTCTCCAGACTCCCTTGATGCACTTAGTGAAGATACCAAATCTCAAGTAAACCCTGTGGATTCTGGCAGGGTACATCTTCTGTATTTCACAACAAATTCCCAGACCAAACAGTAAAGGCATTAAAGAAAGTGGGATCAATATTTCTCAGCCTACTTTTGTTCTCCTCCCTAAACCTCAGAGCCAAGAGTCCTGCTACTCTCTCCCTGGTCACCACCATCACTATCCTGGCTGCAGAAGAATAAGTAAAAGTCTGCAGTTTAAAATAGGACAGGCATTTTTTCCATTCTCACACCCTGAAAGATGCAGAGCTGGTTTATATAGCAGCATCTTATGGTTCCCATGCAGCTGCACAAATGAGTGGACCAGGAATACTCCTGTAGTCAGGCATCAATTTCCGCTAAGCAGCAGCAGCTACCCTTCTCACAGCTAATGATGGCCATTTCTAAGTTAAAAGCAGTGCCTAGCCGTGTAAGTGCTGCTTCTTTATACTATAAAAGAACTCAAGTTAAATCNATTATTAAAATCTCTCATTTCAATCATTTGCATGATATTTCACCAGTAGTAGACTCACTTAGAAATAGTCAGTCTGCCAATTAGCAAAATCCTCCTCAAAACCACAGCTTCCATAGTTCCACACTAAGTATATTTCTGCCTTCTACTCTAGTTTGACACATTTAACATCGAGAACTCAATGACCTTCCAAGCATATCTAAATCCAAACTTCTACCAAAGCAGGTGAATCTGAAATTTGAAGGTTGTTGTTATTGATACAATTAATTAACTTTCTTTTAATCTGTCTGTGAAACATTTTGCGTAAGTTCTCTGTAGTGAAATAAAATAAAACAACAGCATAAAGAGCTTTCTCTCCACCTTATTTATTAAAAGAAGGAAAAAAAAAAAAAGGTATCACTTAACATCTGGGTTTGATTTTGGTTTTTCTTTAGTTGAAGAAAGCCAGAGTTAGACCACTGGGTACCTTCAAAAAAGAGAAGTGCGAATACATTCTGTGGTCATAAAAGAAAAGAGATATATGGAGGAGTATCTCAGCACGTAATTAAGGACAGACATTCTCTCCAGACTCCCTTGATGCACTTAGTGAAGATACCAAATCTCAAGTAAACCCTGTGGATTCTGGCAGGGTACATCTTCTGTATTTCACAACAAATTCCCAGACCAAACAGTAAAGGCATTAAAGAAAGTGGGATCAATATTTCTCAGCCTACTTTTGTTCTCCTCCCTAAACCTCAGAGCCAAGAGTCCTGCTACTCTCTCCCTGGTCACCACCATCACTATCCTGGCTGCAGAAGAATAAGTAAAAGTCTGCAGTTTAAAATAGGACAGGCATTTTTTCCATTCTCACACCCTGAAAGATGCAGAGCTGGTTTATATAGCAGCATCTTATGGTTCCCATGCAGCTGCACAAATGAGTGGACCAGGAATACTCCTGTAGTCAGGCATCAATTTCCGCTAAGCAGCAGCAGCTACCCTTCTCACAGCTAATGATGGCCATTTCTAAGTTAAAAGCAGTGCCTAGCCGTGTAAGTGCTGCTTCTTTATACTATAAAAGAACTCAAGTTAAATCACCATTGGAACAGATAGTCAGAAGTAAATTGCCAGTCTATAACTTCAGATAAAATTCCACTATTGTCGTGGTTTAACCCTAGCCAGCAACTAAACACCACACAGCTGCTCACTCACTCTCCCCAACTCCAGTGAGATGGGGGAGAGAATCAGAAAAGCAAAAGTAAGAAAACTCGTGGGTTGAGATAAGAACAGTTTAATAATTGAAATAAAGTGAAATAGTAATAGTAATATTAATAAAAGAATATACAAAGCAAGTGATGCACAATGCAATTGCTCACCACCCGCTGACCAATGCCCGGCCAGTCCCTGAGCAGCGATCGCTCAGGCCCCCCTGGCCAACTCCCCCCAGTTTATATACTGAGCGTGATGGTTATATGGTATGGAATAACCCTTTGGCCAGTTTGGGTCAGCTGTCCTGGCTGTGCCCCCTCCCAGCTTCTTGTGCACCTGGCAGAGCATGGGAAGCTGAAAAGTCCTTGACTTGACAGTGCTAAGCACTGCTTAGCAACAACTAAAACAAGAGTGTGTTATCAACATTCTCATGCTAAATCCAAAACACAGCACTAGGAGGAAATTTAACTCTATCCCAGACAAAACCAGGACAACGGTTGACCTGAAAACTATAATAATTTGGAAGATGGGCAAAAAGCATGGCAGAGAGGGGGAAAACAATTAGCACATGTTTGACTTGGAGTGCAAGGCTGCAAGAGCATGGATGGTCCCATTCCACAGAGCTGGCTCCCTGTGCATCACTTAGGCTTTTTGGACCAGATTCTACCTTAGCTTCAGCATCACACATCTAAATTAGATAAATCAGCTGGGAATGCTACTGTATAACTAAAGACAAGTCTTGCTTAGATGAATACACTGTACCCATATGTGTAAATTATATCTATTGGCAAAGGATGTTCAATCTCCAGAGCTATTACTTAGATACAAGATCAGCCAAAACCATTAATTTAAGGTACTCTCACTTTTATAAGGGAGTGTTTGCATAACTCAGTTGATTTGTAACAATTTTCATAAAATTAATTATTTTAGTAATTTCTTACACGATCTTCGTCAACGAGATTACAGAAAGGACATAGTTTCTCTTATTTTAAACAAGAAAAAGGAAGCCAAAAAAAAGAAACAAAAAAAAGGTCTATGAATTGGACTGTTTAGTTCTGTGTTGCTCTGTTTCATGAAACAAACAGAATTATTCAGAAAGCTAATAGACATTTTTTTAAATTTTCAAAAGCTTATTTCCGAAACTCATTAAGTAGTTTGAGAAGGTCAAACGCTGTGTCTGTGTCCACCCTGAACACGTCTCAGTAATCAAGCATGTTTTCAAAATACACTAGTCTTTGTCCTTCAAGCAAAACAAGTTGAACTGTGCTAGCACTAAGCAACCATGTGGTCAGAAATGTATTTGAGCTGGTCCAAATTCCACATAGGACATCTAAGGATCTGTTGTAAAATTTTGGTGATTCAACTTCATATCAAAATGACTGAGTACAAGTATATTTGCAGCCCAGGAGTGTAAGTGAAATCTGGAAGCTAATTTTGTATAAGATCACAACCTCCAAATTAAATAATAGATGTAGCCTGCCTGCTGCATCATCAAATTTTAATTAGATTCTTTGCAGCTGTATGTCTTTGATCTCAGCTAAATAAATCATAGATGTGTTGTGGGTTTTTGGCTGGATTTTGTGTCATACTAAACTCACATATGAAACAGAATAATGTGTTTGATTCTCCATTCTTACAAGGAGGAAAGAAGGTAATTCCCCCTGAAACTTCACCTAGAGCACTGAATTACTTCAACATCTACCTTTATCCTCATCCCTGTTTTCAAAATTAAGTAAAATCAATTTTTATCACTTTTTTTTTTTTCAAATGGCAGTACCACAATCCAATGAGTGCATTGTTGTAACTTATGAAACGAAGACATAGGCTGAATCCAAGAGCGATAGGGGCCCCCTTGAACCAAGATTTGAAAACTCTTTGCTTGATGTTATCAGATACTGAACTGCTTCTGTGCTTTTTTTTTTTACTATACCAATCTGAATTCTTTGGCTCATTTATACAGACAAACTGAATCAACAGCACTGAAGTACAAAAAATACTGAAGTTTACAGTTCGAGTCTTGTCGCAAACTGCTGCTCACAATTAGGGCAATTTGGTTCTGGTTTAAAAGATAAAATGATAGGCCAAATCCTGAATTACAGGATATGGATGCCACATATTTTACCTGAGGAGGGAATGGATTTATTTGCTAATTACTTGCAGTAGGATTTGGATTTTGAGCATCACAAGATTTCCAAGAGCTCTGAATGCACATACACACCTCCTTAACCTAGTTCTGGATGAGATCAAAAGGAATCCCTCCAGGAGCTGCTGGAGCTGGGAACTTTGCTGCTGCGTGTTTGCAAGAGCTTTACATTTTAGGCTCTGTTTTGCTCCTGATCTGATAACAAGAACTGATTAAAATAAAATCAAATTAAAATGCAAGTTTACATAAAAGTACTTATAAATGATTGCATTAGGTAGATTTCATCTGCTAGTCTACTGCAAGTCATAGGTTAGCACGTAGGTTAGCAATAATCCATGAACAAGTAAAGCAAATCATTATAAGGTCAGATTCTGTCCATGGTTATTAGTAATATGAAAAAGTTGCTTGTTTTAAAAAGAGCATACAAATTGCTTTGTAAAACAACTGAAATCAGTTATGTTTTACCCACAATTTATTAACAGCATTGAAATTGTTAGTCTTATAAAAGAAAATTAACCACAGTCCCACTCTAATGAGGGCAATTTAATTCTTTTAATGCTTGCATGTGCAATTGTTTTTGAAAAATAGTAACATTCAAGCAGACAAAAAGCTGTCCTGCAGCAGCTTATATCTTCCATAACATAAATATATATATTATAATTCCTAGGAGGATATATCAAAAGGATTTTACATATGAAAATATATTAATACAAGATAACTAATCAAATTATTATGTATTTATGCACTGAAGAGAAATTGTCATTTAAACCCAATGCCAGCTCTTCTAGAAAAAATACTGAGAAGAAGTGTTAAAGAACATATTCCCCATGTTATTTCCCACAGAGAGAAAGTTTCAAGGAACATTTTTGTAATTTAGACAACAGTAAATCTTTGGATTTCTTTCTTGAACAGAATGGACATCAGCTGTATTTTATTTTGCTGTTACTCTACACACTTCACAATGGCTTCAATAAAAATTTTCTCTCCCACCATGTAACGAAAGATGTTTTCTAAAAACATGTTTGCAAATTGTGAACAAAGTGCATTGATGAGAAAGTCAAACTTCCGTGGATCTTGATTTCTTGTCATTTGGCAAAACTAGTTCCCTACTACAGACAGTAGAAAGTTCTTACTTACTGAAGTAAGGGTAGGATAGGCTCGATACATTTTTTGAATGTCACATAGCCATTCATGCATTGCATTTCTGTTTTGCTGCTTTAAAGCTCGTGTTCTCCTTAATATATACACACTAGTTGGACACAGCAGTATCTACTGGCAGATCCTATATGTACACAGTGTATAAGGACAGACTACATCTATATCAACACACATGCACACTAAGAGATTTATTTGGTTCTCTAAAGCATCATCCTCAGTAAGCTGCATAGATTTGATATCAAGTTTTTAGACATAGACCATTTGTATAATTTAACCTTCAGTATTTATACAACTATAAAGGGAATATGGTGTATTTTTATGTCCCAGAGCAGTACATAAAAGGAATAAAAAATGCAAAGAGTGGATAGACAAGCTTTCAAAAAAATGTAGACCCTGCTCTTACGTTGAAGCATAATGGTGTGTAAAATGTACTCCAATTTTTTGGTCACAGGACACAGAGTGTAGCATGAAAGCAAGAATATTAATCACATAAATTTTGCCTATTACTTGCCTTGAAACCTTCATATGTCAGGCAGAAGTTTAATGTTCTCCCTAGACTAATTTTTTTCTTGTTCTTTTCTTTTTTAAAACAAAGCACTTTGCATAGCAGAATATCTTGATTACCTACTCCTGTGGAAAAAAGCATGCCTCAAAGCACATCCTAATGCACCGGATTCGTTTTTGGCTTAAGAGTTTTCTCATCATCTCTTTCTTCCTCAATAGTTTCTCTTAAAACTACTAAAGCACAAGGTACGGTCTAAAAATATGTAACTCAATCCATTTGTTTCTTTACATCAAGGAGATCTTTTATAAAGTAAATATCCATGACTGGCTAAGAAACTATGCTGTGTATTATACAATACTTTGTGTTTTATTTCATCTTTTGTTATGCTTTTTGAAGCTAGCTAATAGCTGTAATGTTCCTTTACTTAGTCTCTTTTTCAGCTTGATAGCTATCTCTCTACAGTATTCTCCAAGCAAGCTCAAAAGAGCACTTCTGCAGAAACACTCCCAAACTTCTGAAGATAATCATCTAGCTTTTTGAAAACAGTTTTGAAATTATATAGGGATCCAACTTAAGCCACTTTAGAAGACTGATTTACAGAGTGAGAACTTTGCAGTTTCTGAAAGGTCTCTTAAGATGTCAAGTTAACCATGTAAAAGGACTAGTCAGTTCTAAAATTATAAGTCATTATGAATTAAATGCATGACAGATTTTCAAAAGGAGCCATGGGTTATTCCTCAGAATAACTAACACCAATATTCTAAGTCACCTATTCAAAAGATACTGCCATTAGATTCCTACTTAATTCTGTATGCAGATACTCAAACTAAGATGAAACCCAACTCATAAAGTCCACAACATAACTGCTTCTGCATGAAGACTTTTTTGATAGAAGCATATGAACTGAGACCTGTTTTCCTGCAAGGAGAAAGAAACAGGCTGCACAGAAGTGTTCCCAGGCTGCATGACCACAACGGACCGGGGAGTCGGGAGGATGCTCTGGTATCCGTGTACTGACTGGGGAGCTGGGGAGGCAGCTGAATTCACGCACTGGCACAGACTTACAGTGTGATTTTGGGCAAATCAAGCAGCATAGCGCAGTGCCGTGGGAGACACCTAAGAAGCACCACCAATATTACTGCACAGGTCTGGCCAGGTTAGCGTGCCCCGCTCCTCGGAAGAAGGGCTGAATCCTTGCAGTTACAGTGCCTCCAGTACTCAAGCTAGCTCAAGTACCACTTCAGAGCCCTACACTACACAGACCACCCCGCAGTCTGCGTGGGAAGTGGAAAAAACCCCACTAGTCTACCTCCACGGGACATTTTGAAGATAAACACATTGAGAGTCATTCAGGAACAGCTTGAAGTTCCTTGCTCCATCCTCTGACCAACAGGCAGCCCACGGACATGTACACGCACATACGCACGCAGAGGAAGCAACAACTTGTTGCTGCTACTGCCTCCTTTTTCAGATGGAAAGCAGAGAGAGATGAGACAGTGACTTCACTCAGCACAGCCTTTTTCAGGGGCTGATTTACAAACAAAGCAATACCTCTGTGCTCTTTGCTAAAAATTAGATTGCGAACGAGCCATTAGTCCCTGAATATGACTGCCCAGCTGCTGTCTGTCCAGCTATTATTAACAGTCAAAAATGAAAGTAGTTCATACAGAAAATTCAGAGTGTGAAATTCTTTATTCATTTCAAAGCTTGTTTGAATTGCAACTTCTTTAAATAAAAAAAAAGTAGGCTTCTAATCAGGTCACAGTGAAATTTTCATTTCCTGGAACCCTAGCATTTAGGAGACAAAAATGTCTTTTTATTATGTATGTCACATACACTGTCATATTTTCTGAGCACCTCAGAAGCATTCTTCAGGGCAGTCTGGGTCACCTAATTTAGTCAACACTTACATAAAAGTCACTCGCAGTTCAGGTCTCAGTCCTACCCTGAACACCAGACAATGCCCACGTTATCATGAGTGCCTGATTGAGGGACTGTGTGAAATCCTGAGTGTATTAATTGGGGAAGGAGGGGAAAGATATGGAAGAGGAAATAAAATATATTCAAAACATAGAATTAAGATTAAAAGAATCAATTACCTGTTGTTTTAGTCTTGTGTGCTCTTTTTGTGTCCATACATAGATTTCTTTTATAAAACAAATGTTGGAGGTTGTCAAATAAATTGCTAAAGATATAGAAGGTGCAATTTTTCTTTTAAAATATAAGGCTAGCTGATGCTTGGACATGCATTCTGTACCAGCTGAAAAACAAAAGCATGCTCTTACAGTTGATAGCAGCCAATTTTCTCATTAAGTCTGAGATACTATTATTCTTCCATGTTCTAACTCTTCAAGACCCTGAGTCATTCTTGAGTCACATGTTTTCAAAGTAGGGCATGCAAAATAACATGGCTCAAACTACTTGGAGAAAAGATTCTGCGAAGCCTAAAATAGACACTTCAGTTGTAAAAGTGAAATGAGGACAGGTGTTAAATAAACAATGCACAGAAGGCATGAGCACACAGGCCATGTTAAAGATGACACAAGAAGGACAGAAGGGAAATAGTGTCACAAAAGTTTTGAAGCGACGTGATACATTATCACAACATTTATTGATTATAGGAGGAGTTTTTGTTCTGCTCTAGCAACTGGATTATCAATTTGTCATGCTTTACAACTGAAAGGAACATGTGCCTATGGTTGTAAAGAGGCTATGAATTACACTTTCTGCATTCCTCCCCATATGAAGTTTTGGAGATGGCTGGATTAGAGAATTTGAAGAGTCTTCCTGTGAAAGACGTTAGAAATCTCAGAAGTCCGAAACACAGCAAAATTCCTGTGTAGTACCAAGTGGTGTTGGACCAAGAGGACTCTGGCAGGAGTAGGAGACATTCAGTACCTCACAGAAATAGATTCAGAGCGTGGTGTGCAAGGCTTTTACAGAAACAAGCAGAGCTTTATGTTGGTTTTGTATTTAGCAATGTGACAGATAATACCCATGAGGGGCATATTTCAGTTTCCTTGTAATCAAACTGAACAACAGCACTTAACTAATTCATGCAACTGCCATACCCAGATAGGAGATGTCACAACAATATGAAAATGGAAAATGTGATTGCTGAAAAGAACATTTAACAATAACTTTCTAAAAATAATATCACATTTTTAATTGTACTCTCAGTTAGGAAAAGCTAACAGAGATGCAATAAATCAGTGTTCAACATCCTCCCTATCCTGGGGCTCCTATGCATTAGCTGTCTAATTCTGGAAAGGCATGTTCTGTTGTTGGGACCTGGCATTACCGGTCTGTCTGGAGGAGTAGACAGACAATCCTAGCAGATGACCTGGATCACTCTCGGGAGTCCAAACTTAACCAGGAAAATAGTTTCTGTAGGTCTCTGGCACCTTTGCTGTCAGACTATGATTGTGTTTATTTTCACAAACCCTCTACAAAATAAGCATTATCCAAGAAGATAAGGAAGGTTCACCCACCCCAAAGGAATCAATTTTCCTTATAGAAATGTGCCTTCTGAGGCACAGAATTTGAGGGACTTCCCACAGGCCATTCATAAATGCAGGAAGAGTAGGGAGATGAGTACAGGTTGCTAGCGTCCCACACCAGCACTGATTATTCCTGTTCTTGGTGATTAGGCTATTAAACCCCTTGTTGATCGAGGGTCCATTAGTCACTGATTTTCATAATTAACGTCTTGCTTTGGAGATCATCGTTTGTGTGCAAATTGTCCATGAGCAAAGCAAGATCACACAGAAATGAAAGGCAGCATTTCATCCAGTGCAGATATTTACATGGAAGGCACCAGACAACAAATATTATCAGTAAAATGTAATTGGGATAATCTCACTCAACTCAGCAGGGTGTCAAAATATCCCTTTGACAAAATAAGAGCCCAAAGAAACAAAGCAATTTACAACCAGGGATAAAAAAAAGATTAATCACTCAAAGACAGAGGAAGAACTAGGTCGGCAAACATTGTACAGTCATCATAGAACATGTATAATAATGCCACACAAGAGAAAATTAGTAAATTTATTGTCTTTTTCTAGGAACTCTTCTGTTCACTGAAAAGAAGTTCCCATTACCCTGCATGCAAGAGAAAACATTGGTTTTAAAAGGTTCCCCACTACCACTAATTTCAACAGCAGCAGATGTACAAATTCACCATCTAAAAGTCCTACCTAGCCGACTTCTGATGATTAGCGTAAGCTGATTTTCCCTCTCCCTGGGCACTAAGCTTTCGGTTATTTGTGTAAATGCAAGCGTTTTCAATCCTGCACCCACTCAACAGTAGTTTAGTTAGCTAACTATTCATGTTGAAAGAGAAAATAAATGCTGTGGTGCACATCACAGCCTTTAACAGAATCTAATGGAGAAACCCAGAGCCTTTCTCAGGGACTGCCAAGTGCCAGCTATGACCACAATAGATTTCCCATCTATTTTTTTCTCTGCGTCCAGTGCATATATATGGCTTGAAACCATAGGGTGTCCTTTTACTTCTCTTCACCCCACCATGTCTCTGCTGCTGAACTCTCATAGAGCTGAGACAAAGCTTGTTTCACAGTTTGAAAGAAATGTTTATTCCCCTTTCATTCTCCAGTTCCCCATCCCCAAATTTAGCCAAACCTCACTGCTTCCCCTGTGTCCAAGGCCTTGGGTCTACTGTGGAGACTGACAGGGTGCAGGAGGGAGGGAGGAGACGTTAGAGTTCCTCGTTGGCTCCATGACAGACCCAGATGAAAAATGGGAATATTTTAGCAGCTTTATTCACAGCTCTGTTCTGTTTCCCATCAACATTTTGAGAAAATAGTAAGCTTTTCTGCAATAAATGACATTCAGCGACAAACAATTGGAATCTGGGAGAACATTGAGAGCAAACTTTGAAAGTATGGTTTTAGAGTACAAAACAAGCTACATGTGATTAAATCAGCTATATAATAGGTTTTATAACCCCCCTAGTTTTTGTAGGAATCAACTCGTGTAGATCTTCAAGTCACTGCCAACCATAAAGGCTGCGAGTCCAAAGGACTTTTGTTACCTATAATTAAATTGCTTAACACGTTAGCCCCACTGTCACCCTGGTCCTGCCTTAAATACATCTTACAGGATTACCATATTTATAATGAATTATTTGTTGGCTTAATTAACTAGGAACAAAATACGGCTCACTAAAAAAAAGTCTGAAAAATGGCATATATATGTATGTGTGTATATATATAAAAAATAAAATGAAAAACAGTTTTCCTTGCTGAGCTGAACAAAATCACTACAAGCAAGTTTTCAAAAAAAGTTCATATTGTCACAAAATGTTTTAGTTTTATTATACAGAAAATAGCACAGGAAGCAATGAAATCCCAGGCTTTCTCTCAGGGCTATGCAAGAGTCTAGAAGCTGGAGAACTAGTTCCTGTTTCTATCAAAGGACTCGGATAAATCAACTCATTTCCCTGTGCCTAAAATTATTCTATGGCACTTGCACCTTTATTATCAGAAGTCCACAGATAAAACACACAGTGCAAGTGTTAATATTATTAGCAGAAATGAAGAAATTGCACACAGCTTCCACTCTCTCCCTCTTCTCCCTTCCCCCAGAAGCGTTAGGGTTGTTGTTCACCTGGTGTTTATCAGAAATTACTATTAGCAGACATGCTTCTCTCAAGCCATAATTCTTAGGCTCAGTACTGTGCACTTGAAACTCCCATTCAAGTCACTGGGAGTTTGGAGACAGCAAGTGTTATGACCTTTATTATGGTCTGTCAGCATGCCAGAAATACTAGTCCGTATCACTGACATTGAAAAAATAACTCCATTACTGAGAGTGGTAGTAGGATCGTATTCCTTTTAGGCTCAAGTTCTACAAAAAGATATCACCATTTATTCAGTACATTTTGAGGACTGTAGGAGAAGGTGGCTTATTTATATATATTGTTCATGTAATACCTCAAAGTTTTCATAAAAATAAGGAACTTATACTGCCAGGTGCTGAACAGCACCTCCCATTTTAAATACACTGCTATCTGAATATTGTGGAAAAAATGCATTTCTTTGGATCAACCTCTTTCCTGCAAGTAAGTACCGGCACGCGATCCAATTAGAACTGGCAGTGCCTGATATTAACCCGCAAAAGTGCTCCACTCTTTCTGTGCAACTGCATTATGTTAGAAAGAAATCCCTTCCAGCTCCTTAAAGTGCCACCGATCAACATACTGCGATCAGCAGTGAAACTCAAAGATGATGATTATATTGATCCTTATGTAGAAATTGATGCTTACCAAATTCTGTCTCTTAAATGCAGTTATGTTTCCTTGTTTCCAAGTGCATGTTAGAGCTTCAATTGCATTTTTTGCAGCTCATAAAGCCCCAGATGAATTCATTCCTAAATACAATTTTAATCTCATTTTAAAAACTTTCATACATTGTTCTCTATATCATAGGGAAAATTAGCAGAGGATGAATGATTTTTTGGGACTGAGGCATATTGCATCTAGCTTAAAATTTTTTTTGAACCAATATCCTCATATGAAGCAGTTCAAGTTAAATAAAAAATAATAAATTCCTGTTGATTTCCCCAAGGATATAATCTCAATTTAAAATGTTTACGATTTTTAACATTTTGTAGATGGCCTCTTTTACAGCTTTATAGAAGTACTATTATTATTTAGAAATACTAATATTTTAAAAAATACTTTTCTTGCCTCTCAGACTATGGCTTAGGTTTTTCTTCTCTAGTATGCAGAGTTAATATCTAAGCAACATGAAAAGAAATCCATCAACATGACTGGAGGCCTCAGAGGTTTAGTAAGAGGGTATTGAACCTTTCACCCAGAGGTCGTTGTTTCCAATGTGCCCTTGGCTGGTCACGACTGAAACTCATTAGCATTTGAGGGCTCTTCAGTGGTCTGCAAACCTGGGTCTTCAAAATTCAACTTCTTATGCAGCCAGACTTGGCCTTGCTGAGGAAATTCCTCCAAACAGGACCAAATATGTATAGAAGTAATGCACTTTTCTTGCTGACAAGTGGAACGTATTTAGTCATAAATGAAATTTAAACAGTTATTTATATCTGCCCTTGTTTGTAGCCCAGGAAAAATAACAGTGCTCAGTAGCTAGAAGATGTCTGCCTTAGCACTTTTGGGGGACGCAATAAGTGAAAGGAAATTGCCAGTGAGGTCTCTTCTTGCCTGTATGACAGAGTCCAACCACAACAGCATTGAGATGAAATGCCAGAAGTACTCTCAGTTAAGCTCAGCCTACTCCACGAATAAACAGAATTTCAGTCTCTAGGGCCGTCAGCCCAGGACATTTCATAAGCCCTTAATTCTTATACGAAGTACAAACAGAGGTATTTTATATATGAGAAGTGTAAGAAATGATGGTTACAGTGCCATTGACTGCAGTAGGAGTAAGAACAGGTCCATCATGAACTACTGATGTGCGGGTTCCAGAGACACAGATCAGCCATGACGATATGTCTTCTGCTCATTAATGCTCCATTAATGAAATTCCAAGAATTTGCCCAGTGGAACTGCACAGATGCCACTATTTTCTTCTCATCTCCTCCTGTGTGACAGTCACAAACCCAAGTCTTCCCTGGTGCTTTATTAAATAACTCGAGTCGACTACTTGATGGAATTTGAGAATTATTTATAATCCAACCTCCTGAATTGTTCTCTCTTTTGCTGTCTTAATGTCAGATGTCCCTGTGCCTTTGCTACCAGAAGCAACATAAGTCTATGGGAGCTGAGAGTTTCCCTTCCTTTGGGATTATGTCCTTTAGCTATATCTCGGAGAGAGAAATAAAACTCCCTAATTGTGCATATGGTTTATTTGAATATATTTGCTCTGTGAAATCAAACAAGCATTGCAGCAATATCTTGAACACAACTCTACAGACACTTGAAAATCTGAATCAAGTTGTTGAGGCATTAAAACCACAGTGAATAGCATATAGCAGATCACTGGAATAGGATCACTGGAATTAATTTCCATTAATTGTTGGAAATACTAAATTTTTGGCTGAAAACTTTTCAATACCCTCAAGGCTTTGTCTGTTCAAATTTCAATGAAAAACTTCACTATAGTAACAGAATTCCATAGGGAACCCGTAAGATTCTGCTCTTAAGAGTTAGGTAGGAAAGGAAAAATAAATCACAATAAATAAGGGAAAGTATTCCTGAGTTCATTAAAATGATGCTATTTTATTAATTTTATTAATTTTATTAATATTATATTAATACTGATTTAAGTCAGATGGGTTCGCTTTTTAAAAAATACCCCTTATATTTACAGGCTTAGAAATAATTAAGGTCAGTTTGTGAATTGTGTTTAGAAGCAGATACAACTGAATATGTAAACGATGAGAAAATAATCACTGGAACGAATGGTTCTCACCCTATAAGCAGTTCACAGTATATTAAAAATCAGCTACTGCATTATACTCCTCCCTACCTATTTCCTTCCTAATATACGCAGAACTAGGTCGGACATAATGTCCTTATACTAACAAAGTAAGAATGTAATTTCTCCCTATTAATGAAATTCATGTTTTTAATCATAAGTATATTAAAATATAGATGGAGCTCGAACCACTGATCATAAAGATGAACATTTGTAGACTGGATTCAGCAAATAGCTTCTACATCAATCATGGCATGAGAAATATCTGATGGTCCAGACCTTTAACTGGAGTAACTCTTTAATGAAGCTGATTCTCCATCACTGGAGGGTACATCCTTCCCCTCTCTTCCCTGGGAGCCATTTCAGTACCACCTACCTCCTGCCGTTCCTTCCGTTCCATCCCCATCTTCAGGTACGAGAGATTTCATCTTGCCGTTCTCTCACATACCACAAAAGCCTGCTGTAATAACTGGCCATACATTTATAGAGCACATGTTGTTCAAAAGCATCTCTCGTTCTTTATGGAGCCTGTTTTATGGAATCATTTTGTTCACTGGTAAAATACAGCCAGCTCTGGAAGGATACAGAGTGGATATATATAGAAAAAACAGAAAACAGCTGCACAACACACTGAAATTTAGGAGATGAAGAGAATACTCTGTACACTTGGGTTTATGGAGGTAAATCATGCCAGACTAAAATATTTCATTGATAGCAATCCTACAAAAAAGTGCAGTTGTTGAAAACAAACTAAAAAATACAAGCAAAAAGTTGTTGCTTTTAATCTAACATCAGAGGAGCCCCATGAAGCTATACTGGTTTATGTGCATTTATTCACACCTTATCTGATATCAGAATAACTTTCTGCTTTAGACAAGCCCTTAAAACAATGAATACCATGGGGAACAGAGTTTTATTCTCCTTTTGTGTTGTTCCCAGTATATTGGGGCCTCATTCTTGATTGGCAGCTTTGATACCACCATAATAAACGTGGTACTTCTGGGCTGGTCACGGTGATTGCAATACAAAGAGGAGAAATTAATAGTAAACTTGTATTTCAAGATACCACAACTCTTCCAGCTGCACAGCACAAATTTTAATTTGCCCCTCACAGCTGAGGCACAGCATACATAAGCAACATGCAAAGCTGCCTACTCACATGGGAAGCCCGTGGTAAAGCCATGAATCAAATTTATTTCTCCTAAGTCACAGTCCAGTACTGAAACACAAAACAACATTCCCAGTCTGCAGCTATGCCACTGTCAAACAGCTGAAGAAACTGCAGTGTAATCCTGCACCTAAGAGCTGGTACTTAACATGACATCATACTAGTGAGGCACAACTAATTTAAAGTTGAACCATCTGCCTTGCTTCCTTCTCCACCAGTTTTCTCTCCCAGCCTCTCATGCAGACCTCAAGTTGCTTAAGTTATGAGATTTGACATGTGTGTCTATATTGATTCAGTTCTCAGGTATCACATGCTTTTTCTGCAGGCAAATTTTATTTCATTACCTAAGCTGAAGTTCCGCTCAGGACTTGATGCAGCAGAACTGCCACTATCACAGAAGATAGACTTATTAATTCAAGACTTGCCAACTGGCAGCCAGCCAAATGAATATTTCCTTACACTGGAGGCCAAGTTCATGTGGTTTGATCTAAGGTAGCGCCTGCATGTCACGGTGGCTCTTTGATGGT
>VZTQ01015448.1:429541-444129 GCA_013400755.1 Pelecanoides urinatrix
TTTTCATATGAGCCACTCTATTTGTTTAATGTCCAAAACAAAACCAAACTAAAATATCCTAATCACCTAATTTGTCACTTTATGACTCACTGATTCTTCGTCCCATCTGTCAGAGTCTCCTTTGCAACTAACAGAAAAGATCTAGTCTGTATTTAGAGGGGAAAAAAACCAAAAACACCAAACAAAAATACCCCACCAAACCCCTCCATGAGCTATTGAATAGGCCATAAAAAGCTGTAGGAAGCCCTACAGGGCTCATCCATATCATAATCCCTCTGCTTTTATCTTCTATTTCCAGGTAATAGATTCAAGAAACATCGTAAGATAATTGAATTGTGAAATGATCACATTTGTAATGCAATGGGCAAGTGCTATGGGCAGCCTTGCATTAAACCCCAAGGTTCCCTCATCACCTGTATGTATAACAAACAAGAAGGATTTGGGAATGTGACAGAGTATCAACCCCTGATACGAACTCTGGGAACATGGAAATTTCCATCATGCTTAGACTTTAAAATAGCAAGCAATAATGGGACTAGGTAAAGGAGTTCTGGCATGGCCCTCTCTGTTTAATTTATGAGCTCGATTATTTGCCTTCGTTAGCATGCAGCTGCAGAAAGGGAGTAGATCTTGATTATTTGCCCACTGAGGTGCAGAGCACTACATTGAGCTGCTAATCCTAACACTAGCGTGTACCTTTAGACTTTAATTTACTTTAAGAAAAGAAAGGGAGGGGGAATAGGGAGACTTTCCCTAAATCAGAGAGAAAATTCTTATTAGACTACATTTCTGAAAGTCCTGGCTACCAGTCCCATGCACAAAATAATATATATTTCTTGCTCTTTGTGAGTGATTTTATTAAATTCACAGCTTGTTTTGGAGAAGGTCCTGCATTGCTGGGTAAACATTTGCTGCTCCCAGGAATAGATTTCACAGAATTCTGGGAAGGGCACTTACCCTGGGCAGATTCAAAACAAGGGGTGACTGCAGAGATGATCAATGTAATCGCCACCTTCTATCAACACTCATGTCAAGGGAGGAGCATAATCAAATAAACATGCATGTGCTGAGAGAAACAGAAAAAATGCATCCTACTGACGCATCAGTCATTAAATAAACACCAAAGTAGTTTCTGCGTTATTTCCAAAACAGTCTGTACAACCAGCAACAAAGGAGTATCTACCCACTTGTAGTGCTGGGATCTGTGCAACAGCCTGAGTCAGGCAGTTTTCTGGGTGGATCAATTTAAAAGTGGAAATTAATTTGCCAGGTGAGAGCCCTCATCTGCAGCAAGTTGATATTCCCCAAGTGCCAACCACAAAGACTTTGCAGCTGTTGAGCCTAATCCCAATTTAGTGAACAAATCTATCCAGTGCTGTGTTGCAGATCTCGTCTTGGATTTGGCGATGGTGCCAGCACTGCCTGAATCCACCGTGTGGGTATTGGCTGCCTCGCACACACAGAGATGAGTTTCCTCACAGGCTTGCCAGAAACAAATGCATTGCTTCTCAGCTTTTCCTTTGGAAAAAGGATTGCCAGGCTCAGACACAGAAGAAAAACCCCACTTTACTGACCTCCCGTCTCTGAGCACCAGGCAGCCCAGTAACTACCCAGCCTCTTGCAGGTTGCCTCCAAAGAGAGTTTGTCTGTGCATGCAGGCAGCTTTTATTTTGGAGCATCTTCTCAGGCTGTTTTCTTTCTTGAGCACTTTGGTTAAATCCAGGGATCTCACAAACCTGAGTAGGTTTTTCTGTGGAAATTTCAGAAAAGCCTGAGGAAGTTAGATGTCCAAACGCCAACAGAAAATGCTGCTTAGCTTCCCCTGCTCCTTGAGAAACTGCAACCTATTCTTTCTCTTGCTTTGGAGATGCAGTCCTATTTCTCAAAGTGGCTTCCATAAATTTTCAGGCACTTAAACACTACCTCAAGGTCTTCTAGTAGCTTCATGCTTCCTGATTCATTCTCTTCCATTCACTGGTGCTAAACTAATAAGGGCTCCAGGAGTTGATTAGTTCACTAATCTTAAGGTGCTGTGTGCAGCTCCTACTGCAAATTCTTTGATCCTAACAGCTCCCAGCTGCCACAGTTTCAGCTTTTCTATCCTCATTCCAGATCTATTTGACCTGAGAAGCTTGTGACCACTATACCTTAACTCTATTATTCTTAAACAATGCCCTGGGTGCATTTCTTCTTGCTGCCTGGTTAATTTTTCCTTGCATTTTCCTGACTCTTCCCAGACCTTGTGTCAAGTCACAGTCTATTCCTAGGCAAAATGGCCTCAGCCAGCCTTCTTTATCTAACAAGAGAAGCAGGTTCTCGGAGCCAAACTTCCTTATAATTTACCTACAGATACTGATTACCACAACACCATCAACACTAATGGAACTGCCAAAGGGGTACACAGCACAGTCTCACCCCCAAGCTGGTGGCATTTGCACTTTATTATATAGCATATAATGGCTTGTGATACTTTTGTATGAAAGATTCAATACAAAAATAAATTGTTTGGTATATGTGCAGTTTAATTTGATTTGACTAGCTTTTGGAGAGTTTCCTCAGACACTTTATTGTATTGCTCTATTTACTGATGTTTCCAGTGCTAGGAGCCTGGATTTCTTGTTTATTAGAGCTGGCATAATGAAAGTTTGCCACCTGATTAATTTTAATAGTTTAGCAGGGAACCTGAGGATAATGCATATTGGCTGCCAGGCTACAAATAAATTTTGTCCATTTGGTTGCAAAGATTTTGGCAGAAATAAAACCTGCTTTTTGCTATTGTAGAGAAACATTTTGTTGGGTAAAATAGTGTTTTCTAAGGAAGCCACTGTCTCATCTGCCTTTATCATGCACCAAGACTTAACAGTCCCAGACAAATAGATTTGAGATGATACAACATCCCAATTCTGATATCCCTCACACCGAGTGCTGACGTAAGAGACCTGAGAAGGCTTTGTGGATCTCGTACTAGTTTAGAGTCTATTTGCCCGGCAAAGTTCCAAAAGAGCCCAGGGCAGGGAGTCAAGAAATCTGAGTCTTACTCCCTACTCTTTTATAGCCACTTTTCTCTTCTGTGCCTCAATTTCCCCAGCTAAAGTGCACATCTCGTTACTGATTTCCCCTGCAAAGCACTTACAGGTCTACTGATAAAAAGCTCTATGTAAGTGCTCATTACCATCAGTTGTAGTAGCAGCGTGTTCCAGGAGAATCTGAAAAGGCTTCAGAGATCACTTGGAGAGACTATCTGCAGGTGAAAGCATTACCTCATTGGCTCTGGACTGTAATGCTGAACACCCAAATACTCATCCAATCTGCAGGGGAACATTTTTATTGAGCTTTCAGACCTTTTGGAAGTTGCTAACACCCTGAGTTGATAGGCTTTATACGTGTGGCTTCTTCCAAAATGGAAAGAAAGAAAAAACTTTCTGTCCTCCTCTTGTGTTATCCTAAGGTCTTCTTCAGAGACATTATAATGGGACTAAATTTTCATAACATGTAAATTTTTATCTGGATGCTATTGCTGCTTTTATTAGGGATGTTTGATTTCTCTGGCTAGGAACTGGGCTAGAAGAAGTAGGTGCCTGATGGATTTGTAGGATGGATGGATCCTGACAGTTCAGGCACTGGCAAGAGGAATAAATTTTAAAAAAAATGTTCTCGGCTCTTTTTCAAGCCACTTAATTTGGAATATAAATGATTTACACTGAAATGATTAGTCAATGCATTCATTATACTTGCATGGTTACTGTTTAGCACCAAAGCAAGTAAACAACAGCCTGCAGTATAGCAGAGAAGATGAACAATCTTGGGCTCAAACCTACAAATTAATATATTAAGTGAGCATCAGAATCTCTGAACAGAGACAACTTTAACTCAACCCACACAAAGCAACAAGCAGCACCAAGGCAATAGTACATCTATTCTAATATTCCACGGTGCAGATCTTCATTTACTAGCTGAACATCATCTATTACAATTAAAGGGAGTTACGAGATTTGTTGTTGACATAATGAAAAAGAATATTTAACTCACTTAAGAAGCACATCTCTTTAATGTAATTCATATCACTGTGCAGTGATCAGTTGCTTGTTTGTATTAAATTCAAAGGGTTTTTTTCAAATGTCACCTAAAACTTTCAAGAAACATCACAAAATTGTCCTACCACAGGTATAAAAAATACTCTATGATGCTAAATTTTTCTCATTTCCTATATATATGTTTAGTCCAAAATCCTGCAAACATTCAAGTATAAAGTAATAGGTTAATAATTTCAATATAAATTTATCTTGTCTCCCTTCTCAGTTCTCTCTCTTTTGCAGTGTGAATTGCTAAATTCTGGTATCCAGTAATGAACATAGTAAAATAAGTAACCTGGATAAAACAGATAATGAGAAAATATGAAAATATGAGTTTGGATCTTAAATCGTCACTAATTTAAAAAAGAATCATATCAGACTGCACCTATCTAGAATACAGTAGAAAAGGAAATAAAATGGAAGGATACACTTCACAGTTATGTCAGCTACATGTATATATTGATGCATGAGAGAAGCACACAAAGCACAGTCACATACTGCACGATACCTGCATATGTAAATACACAAACCTTAACAGCTGAGCAGGAAGAACAAACACTCATTTCTCACCGATTCGACTTAGTATGCCTATTCCCTGGATAAGTATTCGAAGAAAACAGGTTCATTATAGAAACGTCAGACAGGGGATGGTAAAGCAGAACAACACAGCAAACCTCAGCTTAAATAGAAAATGAGCAATAATTCATCAAAAGGCCATTCACTTCAAGAAAAAGCATTGAAATAAGTGGATATCTTAAAAACAAAGCAAAATAAGAAATTTCTCAAATTACTATTTTCAACCACATTAAGTATATAAAAATTCCCCAAGTCACAAAATCGTCACAGTATTAGCTCCAGAAACCCGAGGAGTTGTTTTGTTTTGTTTTTAAATTGTTGTGGTTTTTTCCCCCTTCAGGTCCCTAGCTTTTTGCTTATAGTGGGGCTTGGGCCACATTTTCAAGACTGGTCTTTTGGTGGCAACCAGAAAGAGGGGTAGTGGGGGAGAAAGGAAGCATAATTTAAAACAGAAAACCTGAAAGCAGACATCCTCAACAGCATGCCGCTCAGTGAAACTCAAAAATCATGAATGTTAGAAAAACTGATAATTGTACAGGAAAGCCATGACAAAATAAATTTCAAACAATTAATAAAAGCCCATATCCACCCCACACTAAATAGATTGTGCTCTTAGTCCTTAACTAGCTTCACAGTAACAAGCCCTTCTGTACAGAAAACCTCATCAAGCTTGGTTGGACTATTTTGGCTCATCAAATATCACGAAGAGACAGATTCCAGAACGCTAGCTTGTCTTCAATATTTAAGGTGTAATTCTCCCTACATTAGCACACCTGCTTTCTCTCTGCTCCAAATGTCAGTTAAATAAACTAGCTGTGTAACAATGTACAGAAATAACTACTCCAGAGTTTACAACAGAAAAATAAAACCGAAGAACACTGCCCTTAACACCATTACAGTCCCCAAAAGACCCATATCCAGACAGAAAACGTAAGGGCCATTTTCTGTGCACATAATGAACTGCAACATGGCTTCTTTGGGGGTTATTTATTTTTAAAAGACCAAGGATTTTGAGTGTATAAAACTAGTTGGGACACTTTGGAGGGCTTCCACAACAGCCAACTTTAGCCTGGCCACTCCAATGTCCCTGGGCTCTCTCTGCAGGCAGTGGAAAGCAGCTTCTCCTGAAGGTAACTCAGGACAGGAATCCCTGGTCCCTGAAACCACCTGGTCTGTAATACTCAAGCAAAAACATATGCTGTTACCTGCTTGTAATTCCAGCACACCTACCGACACCAACTTTGCTGAAAAGATCAGCTTCCTTGGAAATGATCCCTCATTTTTTACAATTACAGGCATATCCGTTGCTGAATGTTTTTGCCCAGCGAGCAGAACCTGGATCCCTGGAGCTTGGGACATGACAAACAGCACGGAGCACATGTCATTACCTTGTCTTCCACAGCAGCACAACTGCTTTCTGACTTACAAGAAAAATAAATATTTGCTTCTTTCATTTGTCCCAGTAGGACTGGAAATGTGAATATTTGCTATAACATTTGAGATGGTGGCACAATTTTCTCTATCAAAAGAGAAAGGCTGATTCATGAATAATCTATAGCCACTATAGACTGAACTCTTAATCAGAACTACTCAAAACAAAATCAAGTCTCTTACATAATTAAAGAAGGGGGGGGCTTTCAGAGACACATACAGGAGAAACATGTCAAATCACTACTCAGGAAAATCCCTGCTCACCCACAAATTATCCAATTAAACGTCTGACAGACACTGACAAATGTTATATACCACTTCCTCATCAGCTGAATCTTAGGATGAAGAAACTGTGTACTGTAGATTTGTATTTTTAAACAGACTGGCAGAGACTTATCCTCACCAGATTTCTTTCTGTTCACAAATCTATAACCTAAGGCTACAAATATAACAATCAACCAAAACATATTTGCCCTTCTTATGATTTTTTTTAAATTTTTTTAAACATGACATGTCATCATCAAATCTCTACTGATTCATAGGAAAGAAGACAAGCTAAACTACACATGCAATATGCTGGTATTGTACTCTACACCAAAAGCCTTTACACAGGTAATTCCTACCTATAAGCAATTCTAACCTAATCTTTTGGGCACAGCAAGCAACCGAGGGCAAGGTAGGGCCTATATCCAGATCCTCCATCCATACAGGACCAGTGCACATCCATCTTAAGAGCAACTCATCGCAGCACAGGTCCAACCACGTGACCAGATACGTAAGGAGCTCCATCCCCACGCCACGTTGTGACCTACCATGCGTGTGCCGCTGCTCCAGATATTCACTTATCCTGTGGTATTTGACACATCTAATGTTCGTTTCATGGAGAGGTGTCTGGGCCCAAGGGGGACAGGCGGTGGGTCTCTTAGCAGAGTAGCAGAAGGGTGACCATCAGTCTAACTCACTGTCCTGTTCTCCTGGAGCAGGTACATGGTTTTGCCTTGGTAAGCTCCTAATAAGGCATTTTGATTGATATCTTTTATATTAAGTGAAATCTCAGGACAAATTAAAAATACGCCCTTTAAGGCATTTAATTTTAATCGTCGAGCCTGTGTTATTTCTTAATGTACTCGTAAAATTCAGAAAACCACTGCACATCACTGCAAATGTGGTCAGTGCAAACATGACAAAAATCAGAGTTCTGAAGGTGTAAAAAGCATCCAGTTTTCCATCCAGCTCTTCCATTATAGACCACTAATCACCCCACTGAAGTTCAGGTAGACTCTATGAAGAACAGCAAACCTCCTGTTTAGGTGTATGCGATGTGGTTCCCGAGATCATCTTTCATTTTGAAAACTACAAATAAGAAGAGGGAACTACTGTATGCAGCAGGTGTTAATTATTTTACTTGAATAAAATAGCAATAAAGTAATCAAATCTCTGGCTATTTTAGCAAAGTTGTGGCCGGCTTCAATAAGACTTCATCTGGCCTGAAAACTCTCAATGCATAATGGCAACCTGACTTTGAAACTGCCTATTTGCTTTGCAACACACAGCCAGATTTAAAAAAAAAAGCTTCCTGCCATTTTACAGTTTCATTAAAACCTTTGTCTTTGGAATGAGACATTAGAAATGAAATGCTTAATATATTCAGTGAAACATAATACAGCTGTTTGCCACGGTGACCTTTTCAGTATTCTGTATTTTATATTTTGATTAGCCATGTACTGGTAGAAAATCCCTTCCATAGCTTTTGATAGCAGACCTAACTCCTAGCTGTGCATGCTGTGGTGTAAAATAAAATAATGCAAGAATGTCAACAGCTAGCTATTTCAGAGCAATAGTATCTTATACCTAAAGCTGCATTTCCATAAACTTTGCAGAAGGCTCATGTGCAGGTTTTATAGCACACAGTGAGTGTAGACAGGGAGTCTCAGTTCCTGCAGCCTTTATGAGAAACTATTGCATCAAAAGCAGTATTAAAGAATGGTCAAAAATATGTTTATTGAAAAGAACAACTGACGCTACAATGCATCTATGTTTTCATATTCTTACAAGGAATTTTGAACTTGGGAATATTTGTATCCACTTCAGCCTTCTCTATATGCACAGGCAGAAAAACAGGTGGATTAAGTGAAGTATGAGCACAGATCTAAAAGCTGGAACTGTACCCTCAAAAAAAAATCAACTGATTCTGGCTAAAAATTGTTCCTGAATCATTTGGGCTTTGGTGTAAACCATTACACTTCTTCATAATAGTGGCTTTAAGCTCAAAAAATGGTATGATGGAATCAAAGAATTGTGTTTATATCTATTGCAGATGAGTATAGGAAATGGAGATGCAACCTGAACCATAAGTATTGTTTCCTCTATCCATGTTCAGTAGAAAACTTTATTACAAAAAAATTATCTAGAAAAAACAAAGCATGTCTATTTTCAAGACATTTATATCAATTGCAAAAGTAAACAACTAAAATAACATAGAAATATTTAAAATAACAGTTGTTTCACAAATTGACAGAAGACATTGAATTCACAGTTAAAACTGACACACTGTTACTGATGGTGATCTAAAAAGCTTTTGCCAGTTCAAAAAATTGCTATTCTAAATCTGTCGCAGAGTTGAGAAAAACACAGTCACACTTTAAAATGAAATATTTGACAAGTTCCTCCATATTTACAATCCAAGAGTCTGAGCTCAGAGTTGCATCTGAAAGGCTGAGCACTTCCTTGACATGGCAAGAGGCATCCAGAGTTCCTGTTGTGTTTAACATGAATTCAAGAAATGAGAATTATTAGGTAGGTCTTCTGTTTCTAGAAGGACAGCCATGTTACTACAAGAAATGATGCTTCCTTAGGAAGGACTGGGACACCACTGGCTTTTAGGATATGGTCTAAGAAATCAAAGACCGAGTCAAATTTTTTTTTTTTTGTTTCTCACCACAGGCTCTTTGGATGGTGCAAACTCAAGCTTTGACTCCCATACCCTTGTCTGTCTTCTCAAATCAGCTTCCCTCATGCCATTCAACCCTGTGTTTCAGCTAAGCTCCAAGTAGAATTGGAGGGATTTCTAAGCTATCAATATCATTGCATGTGAAATAAATCAAGAACAGGATGGAAAAATTTACTTCATTCTTCCAGACAGATACAGCAAAGTGACAGTCAGATCAGACCCATGGAACTTCTTCACTCAATTGTTTCTGTCTAAGTCGAGCTAGTGTGGGTGACTTGGAAGGAAGGTGCAAGAAATTCTCTCATGGACAACTGTGAAGTAAACTGCTAACTGAGAAACCCCAGTTACTTAGAAGACAGATTAAATTTTGAAGCTGAGGATTTAAAAATCTATCACTCCTACTGACATCCCATTCTTTAAATTCTGTTTTCAACAATATTTTATGGTGACATGCTCAATAGGCTACTCAGTATTGCATTAAATTTATGAACTTATATTCATAAATCTACATTTCCTCAACACGGGCAACATGAGCCTAATACAGAAACTGTCTGGAAAAAGTCTATGGCTGTAGTACACAAGAGGGCAGGTAGGGCTTTAAGCTGTATGAGTCTATGAAAATAAAAACTTGTTGTTCTCAAAGTTATCATACTCATCTCCACATATGATATATGCAGCCTAAATAATTAGGAGAAGAGTTGGGGGAGGGCCAGTGTTGTGGGTTTTTATTTAAATAAATTTCAGTTTCTAGACTTGTGTGCATTTAAATTCATAACCTTATTCATTGCAGCAGCAAAGGTTTTTCACATTTAGTTATATGGCACATGCCATCAAACGTATAGACCCTTATGTAGTGTCACATACTTAAACATATGGATGTAAACAAAACTACAATACCACTGAAAGAAATTCTGATATTGAATAAAAAACTTTCTTATCTAACACAAGACTACATTATGAAGCCACAATTTTATTATTTAGTTTTATTGTTTTAAATTAAATAGAACAAAGTGGCTATTTAATCTTGCTGATTTAATAAGTTAATAAAGTCTGCTGGCAAACATATATTTGATGTATTGCAGAATACAATAGCCCCTTCTCATGTTGAGAAAAGTATTAAAAAAAAAAATCTGTCTAGGAGATGTGGCATCCTGCACTGTACTTGATGAAGCCAATATTTGCCAACAATAAAGATTTAATTCATTCTCTGACACAGCCTTTTCTCTCAGTTTACTTGTGCTTTGACTATATTATGGTAAATTCTCGCGATCCTTACAAATATCTTCCTCCTTATAACACTTTCAGGTGTGGCAGTGATTTTTTTTAAAAAAGCTCATTCAATCAACAGTGGTTTTCTCCAGTAGGCAAAATAGTGTAACAGGAGATGCAATATTTTCTTCTCATCTCACAAGGAATGCTAAGGTCACTACTACCAGATGGCAAGGGGATCAAAGCATCCAGTTCAGTTCTCTGCCAGCTTTACGCTCAAACTGTGCCTTGGTCTGCTTTCATGCTATTAGCTAATGAACTTCGGAGGGATGTTGTCGTGCCGGTCAGCATTAGCAGGGATGTCTACCATGATCTGACAGCCATGAGTAAGAGACACTGTGTACAAGCTTCTTTTTGAAGAAAGATGATTTATCTGAGAGACACCCCTGCAAAAGTCCGCAGATGATTCTATTTTTTTCCCCTTACAATAATACAGAGCATGCTGGTAACTGAGATAACTGAAATAGTCAAACTTATCAGATGTATCTATGAAACGTATTTTTACAATATATTAATGAAGTATTTATTTGCATGTTATAGGTTTGGTTTGGGGGTTTTTGCTTGGGGGTTTGGGGGTTTGGAATTTTTAATTTTCTTTGTTTTTCCCATCAAAACATGCAGTAAATTTTGAACTTGTATCAGACCATTAACATAACCCAAAAAGCAGGACAAACTTTTGGGAGACGGTCAGTTGAAGAGCACTGGATGATCAAATTCTTGTCAGCACAGACATGATAAAGCTTCCATGTACCTAAACTATGTCTTGGTATCTTCACAGTTAACTAAACAGTTACACACACGCTCCGCTTCAGTGGGGAGCTGGACTTTTCTGGGTTTTATAGTTGAAACTAGGGAAAACATCTAGAATTATTGTTCATCATTTAAAACTAACATAAAATTAAAATTGGTCTGTCATATAGATTCCTCAAAAATGAGATTCTCTCTCCACAGACTACAGCAGTGTACGTCAGCTGGTGACTGAAATGTGAAACCTTGAAAATAAATCTTGACCTGCCTCTGTACCAGCTGGCGTTTGTGGAAGTACCGAGCACCTCTCGAAAAGCAAAGCGCACCTTAACTGTGAATTTTCCATAGGCACATCTTAGGGTCTTCATTCTGCCCAGGACTCAGTAGGCAACGAAAATTAATCAGAGTTAGACAACAGTAGGCCAGAAATGCAAAGCCAGACAGAAGAAAGAAAAATAGAAACGGACAGCCTCATAGAGCCACATGAGGAAATTAAAACTTGACTGGAAAGGAGCGAAAGTCAATTAGAGAGAAGATAATCAGAAAGAGAATTTGAAACAAAGGCTTTCATTTTCTCTGACGCTGATTTTAAAATCTTGAAGGGACAAGCACAGTTTTAATGAATGTCATTTTAAAATAATTAATATATCACAGCCAGGCATGTCAGAGAAATATGAACGTTACAAGCTTAGAAGTATTTTCTTACTCCCTGCAGAGAAGTGCTTGATATGAAGGAAGCCAGAGCTGAAGGAAACTATAAATATGTGCGTGAGATGCTTAATAAAACAATACTATAGACTCCTAAGTTTAGGTGAGATAACACAATACAAACATTTGCCCTTACAGTACAATGGCAGTAACAGAATGATAGCCTCTCAGTAGTCTTCCCAGGAGGAAATGCAATTTGGTTAAAGCAATTTTATGTACATATGATAATTAACTTCTGTAACTTTAATGACTTCAAAGAGAGGCCAAAATTAAGACACTTGCTATGTACTACTCAGCCCATCAATTAACCAAAAAAAATGGTTTGGTTCTCAAAGCGATAGGACTGGACTATGGTTAATCACTAGCCCTTGAATGAAAACAAAACCCCAAAGCATCCTGAAATGAAGGAAAGGAGAGGGTGCTGAAGCACATATTGTCCAGTGAGTTCCCTTTGAAAGTCGTGTACCTGCTGTGCAGTTGCCACCAGACACCAAAGCAATAAATACACTGGGAAGACTGGGATTAGTCACGGAGCTTTATGGGAAATTTGCCAGAAAACACAAGAGATCTCAGGAGTTCAGCCCACATGAAAAGGATGAACAAACTGGGAGGGAAGAGGAACACTTTCAGAAAGCCAAGAATGACTATTTAAATATTAAAACCCAGGAAATCATCTCTTATAAATTAAAAACTCCACATAAATCCAATAACCTGACTGAGGGTGGGGCCAGTAGATTCTCATAGCTACAGATAAATAAGTTTAAAATGCTGTGAAGACCACAGCTAATTAAAATATGCTGGAAAACACATACTCTTACCTCATGTAAATTGAAATTATGACCTCTGGAACAAAGCTAAAAAGACATAGAATTAAGATCTTTGCTCAGGTTCCCATAGGCAAGGGATCAGGCCCACAGTTTGGGAAGGCAGAGACTGGGGGGGGGGGGGGGGCGTTTTTTTTTTTATTTTTTTTGGGTTTTGGGGTTTTTTTTAACTCCTACCTTTTTTCCATTTCCGTCATGGCTGCACGATTTGGTTCCACATAAGTAATTATGGAAATGGGCTGAAGAGATGACATCTGAGATTTCAGAATTAACTGAATATATGCACAAAACCTTCCACTTCTCAGAGCAGACAGCGTAGGAGGCTCCCTGCGGAGTACCTGTGAGGCATGAAGAGACCAGAAGTTGAATAAGAAATATGTTTATAGCAGCTATTGTAGCCCCTTTCCATACCAGGGGAAAAAGTCACCCCTGTGCGAAGGACCAGCACAGGACCCACAGCACCTGAACCCTTAACGCAGTGCTCGTGGGGCAGCTCTGGAGACAGCAGCCCGAAGGCTTGCCTCACATCCCTCCTCCACTAGCACACAAGCCACATTGACTAAAGCCAGGCTAATTTCTCTCCCTCCTTCTCTCCTTTAAATCAGATTGTACTTATTTTCCCTGGAAAACTACAGAATAATCAAGCAGTGACTTATCTGAGGTAGAGCCACCAGATGTAATCAAGAGCAGCGGTCTCTACACTTAGGTACACACAAAGTCATCCACATATTGCACAGCCTTCTCCCAGCGAGAGAAAGCTGTAGTGTGGAGCTTCCAGTACATTACAGATACCTATTAACATCACTTGTTAATATTTATTTGTGACCATATAGGGCGTGTAACACTCCGTATCTCACATTCACCCGAGTTTAACTACTTTCATAGCAAGTCCCCAATTCAAAATATTATCGCGGCATAAAGCAGCTTCTCTTCCATAGCAATTCCAGTTCAGAACCAGAAGTGCTTCCCAGAAGAAATCCTCAAAGTGTCTGTCTTGAAGTGAAACAGAAACCCAAATGTTTTAAGTGGAGTCAGGATTAGCCAGTGGACTCTCAACTGTCAAGAACTACATCATGTGGTTCTACACTCCTTTCAGTATTTTCCTGAATTAGGGTCTTAGTGAGTGTGAGATCCCTCAATTTTCTCATTAGATCTCACAGTAAATCATAAAGAAATACGGTATCAATTTTTTGTTCTCCTTGAAACACTGTAATAATTTTATAATTAGAAATACTGCAGCTTCACAAAGAAATTAAAACCAAATATGGCACTACTCATTAAAATAAAGTAAAATAAAACCAGAATAAAGAGATAAGAAATAAAACACAATAGTTTCAGAAATAAGAAAACTGTTACAGAGTGCAGTAACGTACAGTAAATTGAGATGTTAATGTAATAATGGAGGAAACTGGTTCAAATCATTACCAGTTGTCAGATTTTATATTTGAACTGTTGATGAGCCACTTCCAAACTAAGCGGGTTATACGGAGTAAGGTCCATCTCTAGGGAACAAGCGGCAAACGCTGCATTTTGTGACAGTACCTTGATGGCAAAATCGTGCTGTGAACGCAGAGTACAGCAGCCTCGAATAATGGTATAGGAGGTCAATTAAGAAACAAGTGCAAGGCTGTGCCTGACACTATATGTGTGGGGATTCAACTAAACTAAATAAAATACATCATAATAAGTAATGAGTTAGGATGACCATATCAGCTGCACCAAAAATCTGACCATCTAAGTCATTAAATCAGTACTGTTAAAGAAATTTCCAGCACTTTTTGGATTTGGAGAGCACACCTTTAACCAGTCCTTCCCTGGACTATAAAACTGGTACTTGTGTGGCCTTCTGAATTTATACTTTTTAATATGTAAGAATAGTTTTGTGGCTTCTCTGTCTCTCTCTAAAATCACATATATTTTGCAAAGTATTTGAATTTAATGAGCACACTTTCTCATTTTAAAGGCTCTTTCTAATTATTTTTGGGCCACAGGCAAACGAGGATGCGGATG
>VZTQ01015449.1:0-88589 GCA_013400755.1 Pelecanoides urinatrix
AAGAACAGGAATGACATCAGTGCTGAATACAGGCTCATGTCCAATAATTTTATCATAACATAAACCAGTGACACACAGTATAGCAAAGCAACGACCTTAACCCATTTCCCAGAGTTGACCAACACCCCATAAAAACTGCTAATCAGCAGTATAGACAGCCAGTAAGGTGCTACAGGCCAAACCTCCAAGAACAGATCCAACAACTCTGAGAGCAAATAAACCAACATTGTGACCAGCGAGTACTAAACTGATATAATGAATGCTTATAACAAATTTGTTTTAACCCGTTCGGGTCAGATGCGTCATTATCACAACCCTTCGAGCCCCATGTTGGGCGTCCTCCCTCATAATGGCTCCCCATAGGGAAATTGAACTCCGGTCTACTGCGTGACAGGCGGGGTGGTATTTGGCTGCCTGCGAGGTTAAACCACGACATAAAGCCAACGTAAGTGATTTGAATTTCCTGAAGAATGAGCAATTAAGGAATCTATTGGCTGGTTGCTATTTACTGCTGTTCCTTTTATATCTTGCAGACAAGAGTAGGCTAATAAAAAGAATACGATATGGTGGTCTCTGCAGACTTATCAAAATGCTTGAAGATTTTTTTAATGTTGTTTGTGATGTGGCTTTTCAGTGCATGTATTAAAACAAAATCAAATCAGTACACAAGAAGAAATTAAACTAAGTAGTGCAAGTGCAAGTGCACTTCTGGTACTGCTACTGTCTTCTTGGGCAGTTTTTCATAATATCCTGTGATTCCAAAAACTGTGAAGACCTGTATTTTAAGCTTTATTAAACATCCCTAAACTAACAACAGCTAAGTGACTAGTTCAGAAGGAATAAGGTAGATGTTCCAGAAAAAGACTTACAGGGTTCTTGAGGTTTATGGTTTCAGTTCATATCAACAAATGTCAAATTGTTGCACAGGATAAAAGACAAAACTCCATATTGGGATGTATGAACAGAAAATAGACTTCTGTAAGCAATGTAAAATAAACCTTCCTTTCTATTTATACAGGAAAGACCTTACCTGATGCATGTATCCAGTTTTGGATACCATACCTCAAACTCAGTATGTAGTAACTGGAGGGAAGCCAATTTTTAAAAAAATAGATTGATCTTAGATTAAAGATTCAAGGCCTATAGAGAAAAAAGAATGAAGTGATGTAGTAAAAAAAATATAAAAAGTAAAACAAGGAAAGTTTTGCTTGGTGGGATTTTATTTCCGTATACCATATTTACTAACACTAATCCTTTTCTATAGAAGAATGTGGCAGGCAAGTAAGAATTTGTGCAAAATATAGGACTGGAAAAAAATTATCCTCTTTATCCTCCTCGCCATCATTGGCTGTGGTGATGCCTAGTGTGAATTGAGTGTCTATTTTGGGTTATCTGCTTCTTGGTGAGACACATTGCTGAAACAGTGATCTTAATTGTTCTTTTTTATAATTTTTAATTCATGGTTTGCTTTTGTTGTGCTTTTGGCAAGCTAGACTTGAATACTAATGGTTTACATTTATTTAGCACTTTATTTTCATTTGGGCTAGATTTTTTTCAACTGTGGTGACACATTCTGGATACTACCAGTACATATTTAAAGACCTTTGGCACAAGTGAGATGTCAATCAATAGCATTTTTGTTGCATATTAATAGTATATATGTTGTTGTTCAGAAATATATCAGATATTAAGCATGATATTTATAAGTAATACCTAAAAGAATTTACTGGAAATAACTATTACTACTTCATTTCAATATTAGTATTTTAAAAATCTAACTAGGCGATTATTCCTCTGAGCATGAGTATATGAGCTTTCCTGTGTTCCTCTCTTGACAAGGCAGCTGCCAAAGAGATTTCTTTTGCAGCCTGTTGTAGTGGCTTAGGTTAATAGTTTGACCAAACTTGTCAGACTGATACAATATTCAGCATGGCATTTTCAGCTGCTATTTTTTCTGCTAAATTTCCAGTGTTACAAGAATAGTGTTTACTCAAAAAGCATGTGTTTACTATGCAAATACTCCACAATACCAATATCATTAGCCTAAAATAAAGGAGTTGGTACCTCTCAGAGAACCTAGGGTGATCAGAGGTGTTCAGCAAGGATGAATTGAGGCAATGGCCCAAAAAAGATCACTGTAATTCAAGCAGAAGAAGCTGTTTCTGGCAGCTTGTGGCAGTAGCAGCAAACTATACAACCCATGGCTTAAAGTTTGAATTGGGTAGCATTGTGTAGTACCATGTAGTATTGTGTAGTAAGCCATATTATTTTCCTAAGAGCAAATTCCATTTGAATAGTAACACGGTACTGAAAAGTCCAATATTTTCTCATAATTTATTTCTTATATTCAATGGGATATTTTCCTTGTTGCAGCTCCAGGCTGTTGTGTCTCATCCTTTCACTGGGCACCTCAGAGAAGAGGATGTCTCCATCTTCTGTATTAACTCCTTCCTCCCAGGTTATAAAACACTATTTTAGGTTATCTTTTCACTACGTTTTCTCCAGTTTCCTCATCCTCTTCCTCATACGGGTCATGTCGTTCTGCCCCCAAACATCTTAATGGCCTTTTGCTGGAGTTTGTCAATATTCGTGGTTTTGGGGGGGGGGGGGGGGGGGGGGGGGTTGGCAAATTTGTTTTTATTAGTCTCTGGAAATATTATTCCTCTCAACTAATTTTATCTATGTAAAATTAGGCGAGAGGTCAGGCCAGCTTCCTTCAGAATCAATGAAAGAAGAATGATTCATCTTATCTTAAGAGATGTCTATCTTTACAATCTATTTTTTTAATCCAGCCCTCAATGCTATCTCATCATTTAAATCATTATATCTGGATTTTGTAAGATATTTTAATCCTCCTTCTTGTCAATATTTTTGTCTAATTTTGTTTCACTATCATGCTTCAGCTATTTTGTTTAGCTACTAATAAAAATTTCTGATAAGACTAGTCCAAAACCTGGACTTGAACACACTGCTAGTAGTTTCCCTCCTGTCTGACATTTCCTTTTCATGTAGTCAAATCATTAGGGAATTTAGATTCACTGAATTCTGCTGTGGATCTTTAAATTCTTCACCTCTCAATCATCAGACAGTTAATGTAAATCTAAGATGCTGTGATTTGAAAAATTGTATGTATTATTCTGTTCAGTCATAACTGAATTTGTCTCCTAGATGAAAGATATGGTTACAGTTACTCTGGAGTCTTCCACTGAGAAGTCTTTTTCAATGGAAAAAGTACTATTTTATCAACATTTTATAAGCTTGTACTTAATTCAGTAAAACATAGAAAAGGAAATAGCTCACAACTTCGGGATTATTTTTTTCTTAAAATAAAAAGACACTACTACTGCAGCTGCTACCATCTGTATCAGAATAGGCAATTTTTCAGGAAATACCTCCTGAGATGTAGGAGAGTTAAATCTGTCCAATTTTTATTCATTATTCCTCAGAGTCTCAAAACCTCCAGTCACAGGAAAAACATGGCATCCCACAAATTCTTGTTATTGTCAAGAAGTCAAAAAAGGACTTCTTTTTTTTTAATATGAGCATATTCATAGAACAGAAAAAAACATTTCCTACGTACACATATCCAGAAAGGAATCACAGTCTCCTTATCTTTTCCCAAAGAGTCAAGAAAGAGCAGCCAAAAGTGAAATGTAGCTATAAAGTACACATTAAAATTGCTTTAGATATCCTAAATAGAATAAATGTTCCATAAGAACCTGTACCCTCACACCAGTTGTTCTTGTTTTTAATATGCTAACAAAACCAAAACCACTTACAGAATACATACTGATATGGAAGGAAAAGTTGCTTATTTTGATAGGTGGAGTTTCATCATTAAATGATACATAAAATGACAGATAACATAATCAAATAACACAGATAACATAAGAGCTTTTAATATTACCAAATGTATGGAAATTAAAAGATGAAAGTGCTCTCATTCTGCAGTATTGAATACCAGTGTTCCATCAACAAATCAATAAAAGGCAGGTTTTGTGTTTGGCCAGCAGGTAACAATAAAACAGATTTGTAGCAGATAAGGCTGAAACAACTTCATTAAGTTATTTAGTCCACCTGCCTCTCTCATACCGTGATCAAATACAGGTTTGTAAGAAAAAGAGGGTGAATAATGACAGATTGCAAGCACTAGAGTCTGCTAGTAAGGAAATGTAATAACATGCCACCCTCCCACCCCACCCCCCGGCATTAAAATAAGCGATAGCTAACTGAATAGAAAAAGGACAGAGAAAAAGGAAATCACATCTTTTCACTGTAGTATGGAATTATGGGAACAGGCTGGATCGTTGGGCCNTGATTCTATGATTCTATGATTCTATGAATTATAAAGTGGTTGGCAGGAAAAAACAAAATCCACACCAAAGAAGTCTGTGGTAATGATTTTTTTTGTTGTGTGTTTTTTTTTTTTTTTTAATGTATGAAAAAGCATAAAGAAGCATAAATCTAAGAAAATAGAGGAGAAAGGAGCTTAAAAAAGTATGATGAGAGAGAACAAATAACACTCCTTTTCCTTTGCATTCCTCTTGATTCTTCCAGTTGTTATTTTTCTTCTTTTTTTCCCATTTTTAGGGCAATTCTTCACTGAGTATCCCCTTCTTTCCTCTTTTACTTTCTCTTTCCTTATGAATTTGCATTTGGAACTTCAGGGCGCATTTTTGTTTAGTTGTTTGAAACAGGGATTCTGCATTCACATTGATAATTGACCCCTGAGCAAACCTTACTTCTCCAAACCATGATAGTTTTGTCAACAGCAATGGCAAGAAAGGCAGCATTCATAGCTAGTTTGTGTTCCATCTTCTTGGCTGGCATTCACCTTTTTATTCTAGAGAATTGCTATTAATCTTATAGTTTTCTCAGTTGCCCTTCTCACCCCCATCTCATCTCTCAGTCCAGGCAGCTTTTTTTTTGCAGGGTATTTCAAAAAGGCAAACTTTAGTTGTGGAAGTTAATTTGTCTAAGCTTCTTTCATAGTCGTCAGAGAGAAATAGGCTGTTTTAGACATTGATTCAATGTAGGAGCTGAATGCTGGAGAATGGTTTACTCCTTCATTTGCTACATGCAACCTAATAGAATCTGGAACCTAAAGTAGAATTAAAAAAATGTTTCTATCAAAAATGGATTCTTTTCATTCAGTTCAGTGTTCAGTAGTGTCTACTAGCGTCCCCTGTGACCTCTTCCTGAGAATTGGTGGGGGAGTCTTTGTCAGGTCAGCCAAATTCTCTAGTGTTAACTAAGGCTATATAACTAAGGCTACCTTATTTTCCCATAAAACATGACATTCCTTCCCACGGCTTCTTTCTTCCTCATCTCTTTTGAACAATCAGTCTTCACTCGCATCTTCTGCTTTTCCTTCTCAGTTGCATAAATGGCTCCCCTGAAGCCCATTATTATTTTGGTCTCAGTGGTTCTCTTGCTTTTTGTATTTGTTCTGTCATCCATCTGAATAGTAGTTATTGCTTCCTAGCTATTTCATACTCCTCTTATTCACTTCCCTACCACCCATTACTTGGAGAGGTAGATAATCCCCATATTAACACCTTGTCAGGGGAATAGCTAAGTACTACTGTAGCCCGTGGCATGACTTCCACAGGCATGAAATCTTCCACAATGGTTTGGTCTTAAAACATTTCTCTGGCCACAAAGGACATGAGAGACTTGGGAAGGTATTCCACCAAAACCGTCTTATTCCATATTAAAATAACAGCAATTTGAACAAGCTGGCACTTTCATGAGAAAAAGCTAAGCTTTACTAACTGTTCTACATAAGTATGTGACAGTGACAATGAAAATATACCCAAATACAAAGAAACTCTAAGCAATGGGTTTAACTAAAATGCCCATTCAAATTAATGAGAAAAATCGACAATAAGAGTCAGGTTCTGAATGGGTTAAGATGGAAAACATAAAACTAAAAAATTCTCCTGCAATAGCAATTCCTTCAGTATTGACTTCCTCCATATCAGACAATGTTATGTCTGCCCCCTCCTTCTCTTCTTGTAGGTACTTATGGGCAGCCTGTGGGCTGCTTGTAGAAATGGATGTCAGAACCCTGCAGACCGCTTGAGTGTGCTAGTGGTAGCAAATACTGTGTTAAAGGTGAACAAAACTAAAACTATTACCTGTGTTCAGATATTAAAGATCCTGCATCATCCGGACACACGTGGGTAACTAAAGGCAGCTTCAGCAGCTCTCACAAGACCATCTGCAAGAGTAAGCAAGATGCAATAGCGTAACAGATAATGCAGGGCATCACCACTTTCCTGCAGAGATCTTATACATTTAACAACAGAATTTGCCTAACGTTCACCTTGCTTCAGATAACGAGTCAACATCCATTGCTTGGGGCTAATGTATAAATATTACACCACAATTTTAAGAGAAAGTTTACTGAAGTTAAAAGTATGAGCAAAAAAGACTTTGCATACATCCTTCCTTTGGAAGAAGCACTTTGAATAAGAACATTTTAAACTAGCAAAATATGACTCACCTAAACACAGTTGTTAGGGCAAGTCATCCGTAAGAAACAATTTGTTCCAAACTAAAAATGATATTACTATAGATAATCTCAATGATGATCATAAGCCCTGAAATGATATATTATATATGTAAGGATTAAAGGACAGGAGAACAAGATAGAATTTTCTGATAGGAGGAGCTCAAGCATCAAATTATGCAACCTAGGGCAAACCTCTATCGAGGTGACTTAAAATATAAGCACAGAAAATGCTCAGAAAGAAAGATGAAATATCTCTCAATTAAGACATATTTCTAAACTTACTTTCGGGATGTGATATTTCAGGCTGAAGCTACCAAAGTTTGTTCATGATTAAATTTAACAGGCTTCATTTTTTTTTTCTGCTTCATTACTTCTGAATTTGTTGAAGATCTACTGATCAGAGGGCACATTGATAAGGATAAAGAGAGTAATTTGAGGGTAATCATTAAAATCTGTATGCATACTAGCAACTTGAGGTAGAATGAGAATTCAGTATAATAAACTACACCATATACTGCAACAAGATATGTATGAGGCAAGGATATTCTGAAAAATAATGATAAGCTGACATTTCAATATAATGATTTTTGCTCTAAAAGTTAAGAAAAAAATTCTGGTTATAAAAGTCAATGTACTCTGAGATTCATTAACTGCTATATCAAAGAAATACAATGGCTAGTGAATGCTAGAGTGGCAAAATAAAGATATTAAAAATGTGGTAGTTAAATATTGTTAGCACAGGTAACAATATTGGCAAAGATACAAAATTAAGGGCCTCAGCCTATGCTGACAACCAGTGCCAACTTTCATAGGTACATACTAAGTGTGCAGCTTTCTTACGGATTCTGGATCTTTGCCATTGTACGTGGTCCTTATTACAGGATGAGAAAGAAACTGCACCACTGTTTTGCCCTTCAGTCCCACCTACCTGCACTGCAAATGGATCCACTGGTGAAAATCCATGTCTCTGTGTCTTGATTGCCTATGTCAGATATTCTTGTATGTGCTGTGCCTCCACCTTTCCTTTTACAGCCTACTCCTGATGTACATAGGAATAATAATTAAATTGAGGCACTGAACTACACAAAAAACTTACCTTCTGGAAGGTTTTGAATATTGCAAAATATGTACAAAAGAGATGACAAGTGATATAACGAAGGAAAGTATGAATATATGATTCTTAATACAAGACAGTGTAGAGTTAGCCCAAAGCATTCGCATAATTCTCAAACATTTCTGGAACTGGTCATTATTTCATATTAGTAGCAGTAGCCACTTCTTGTAAGTGCCATTTTAAATCATCAAAACTAGTTATTTGCAAAAGACTTTTTAAAAAAAGTTAAATTTAGATAAAATGAACTTTATGACCCACTGAAATAGCCACTAGATTTCTTTCTTATAAAGGACAAACAAGCCAGGCAGCAATTTTGACAGGAGGTATTCAAGTACTAAGTTATACATACTGTACTAAACTTCGAGTATGATGGGTAGAAATAATAAACAGACTTCAAAGGTTTGCGTAGAAAAAAAGAGTGTCATACATAGCTCTTGGGAGTAAAACATAGGAGCAGAAAGCTAATACAGTGAGCTTTGTGCAGATCGTCTAAAACTGTCAAAGCTTGACCCTTTTAAAATAGAGTTGTCAGAACAATTAACTTCAGAAAAAAAAAGCAAAGTCATAATGAGGTGACAGTGAAGGAAAATCCTTTCCTCAGTTCTGAAACAGGATACATTATTTTATTGAGTGCAAAGAGACCTAGGGGCATATATATAATATGTATAACCTATAATAACACTCTGAGAAGATTCTTTAAGCTCAAAATGTACATAGTTTGGAAAGACACAGAAGGTGAAGGAAAGGTCTCATTCAATTGCTCCAAAAGCTTTTGGTTTTGAAACTACTTCATCAGTTGTTCTTCCCTAAGTACAGAATTTTTTTGTCTTACAGATCTAACATACGCTTCCAGGCAAATTCCAATCTGGAGATCCTCTATCTTTCATTTGCCAAAATGAATTGCTTAAAATGAAACAACAGCACGTTATTTTAAATTTCTTTTGATTTGAAGGATTTAAATATACTCAACCTATTCCCCTACTCTGGATCTCTCTACAATTTGGAATGTACTTGAATTCAAAAGAATCTTTTTAGTTTATAATTTTATCCTTATTTTGCAAATGGGAAACTAAAACATGGAAAAATTAAGGCATCTAACTTCTAATAGTTTGGATTTGATTGATTTACTGAGAACATAAATTTAGGTAAACAAAATTAAGCTCAAATCTTGCAATAAAAGTCAGCTTTAAAGTCTGGCTTATGAAATGAGAGACGTAGAAAAAAGTGGGGTTTTTTAAAACTTAGATTGTTTTTCACTTTGTATCACTTTTTCTTTCTCTTTTAAAAAAAATTCTGATCAGCAACCTGTGGAAAAAATGCCATTTTGGCAAGAGCAGTTGAAAAATAATTACTAGAAAATACTAAAATAGAATATTTTACTCCTTAGAAACATGTAGATTTTTAATTAGCTGACCTATTTTATTTCATTAATCCAAAAGGGTGCTCTCTCAATAAAAAATATGAAGAACAGTCAGATCCCAGATCACTAGTGGGAATGAATTCAATCATTAGTATGTTGGTATGTATTTTTAATTGAGAAATAAAAAAAAGCCAGACAGTCTAGCCTGTGCAAAGCAGATAATGGAAATCTGCAAAGCCACGTAAGTATTCAAAGTTTTACTGTGTACCATAGGCCAATTTGAAGCTTCACACATTCCCAGAATAAACTTCTAGGCACAAATCTTTAGTCCTCCTTGCAGAAGGAACATTGAGCACTATATAAACTGTTAAATACACTCATGTTTGGACAGTATCATATTTTCTTAGATACCTCCCTACTGCTGCAAAGGACAAACATGCCGCTTGTACTAAAATCTGGTCTATTCAAATATTTGCTAACATATTTTCTTTTGCCTTGAGGCCTTTGCTTAAAGTGGTGCCACCAAAAAAGCTAGAGAAGGTTTTTTTCAGCTGGCAATATTACTGTAATCCAATTTGTAAAAATGTTAAAAGAGAGCTTCAGAAATTGATTTATTTCCCCCCTCAAGCAATTTTTGTGTGTTGCAGGGCTTCTAAGCCACTTGTTATAATTCTGTTTCCATTTACACTGGCTTCGTTTCACTGGTTTTTGTGGAGGTGCTCTGATACTGTAACAAAAGGTGAGCCTGTAAAACCTAGGGAGGTGGAAATGTGGGTGATTTTTCAGTTATTAGCGGCTGGCCTCTGAAGAGAAAGAGAGTCCTCTTCACAGACTTTTTCCTCTCTAAATTCCATTTAGTAGAGGCATAAAATACCATTTATATTCCTGTGATAGGGTTTTGAGGTTTGGGGTGTTTTCGTTTGTTTTCTTTTTTTTTTCCCCCCCAGATGAAGAGTTCTATACATTTTTCATTTCCAAACAACTCATAAGTGGGAGCATGAATATAATCTACAACATTATGGATGATTTATAATGGATTTGTAAGACAAAGTTTCAAATAAAATTCATCCTCATTTATTCTGAATTGAATCAACTGTTCATTGCTGTCATGTTGTTCCCAACTTGACGTAGATCTCTCCTAAAGCCTTATGACATAGGAAATGCAAGCCAGCTTCACAACTGAAGTTATGTAAAATAACAGATCACTATATTAATCCACTGTCGAGGATTAATGTGACATACCCACTGAAAAGATGATTGAACGTGATGTGACATTCATATGTGAGAGTAAACAGTCAAAACTCAGGTAATGAAGCTTAAACTGACTGATGCAAATGTTTTCTAAGATTACACCTTAAACTGTTTGACAAGGTACAGGTGGCAAAATCACTGAGAGATCTTTGTTTTGCTGACTCAATTCCTGATATTTTTTTAATTAAAAAATGTTAAATCTCACCTGTAATTTATTACTAACAATGGTGTTACTGCTGTATTTTTTATTATTAAACTCATCATACTGTTATTAGTGAGCTAACAGATATAGGGATATAGGTAACAGGTCTGAAGAAATAATTCAGCTTATGAAACCTGTTTTTATAATTTTCTAAAAATACGATTTCTTTGGAATATAACTATTAATTAATTGAATCAAATCACATTTTAATTTACATCTGTGTAATTTTACTTCTACTGGGTCCATCTGTGTTCATACCCGTACACCTGAGAGAGGTGCCTTTGGTCTAAGCATCTGTGTACTGTTAGAAGGCAGAAGAGTAGTCTGCTCATATAGCTATTAACCTGATCTTACTTAAAGTTTCAGTTGTTTTTTCCCAAGCACAAAGAATCATTAGCTTTATAGTAACTAAAATAACTTCCTTCTCATAAAGGTAAACCACTGGCAATAATGGTTTATGGAACCACTTTTTTTGGCACTCTTTACAGCACTACTTTATTTTTGTCCAGTTTTATCAAATATTGGCTGATGTTTTCTTTCAATATCATTTAGCATAGAGGCATATGAAACCATTTCTGTGGCTGAATTTTGTGTACAATGGGTAGAAATTGTTAGAAAATACGTAATATAATCATGTAGAGGTAAGGTCTGCCAGGAAAAGAAGGCACTTCTGCATAGCCATAGCGCAGTGCCATGGCATACCGGTTCATTCAGTTGGCAGCTGCCAGTCTTAGTGACTGCCACACATTTCAGATATAAAGCAGTTTTTTTCTTCTGTAGCTTGCACTATGTTGGAGCTTGGGACTGCGGGGAAGTACTGTGATACCCATTACACAAGCCCTTTTCTTCTCAGTGTGGGTTAAGTAAGTAACAAACCCCACTAGACCCATTCACTGGCTGTGAGCGCTCTGGGAGTTGCCGTCTCTCAGATCAGCCATGCGATCCCACCGTGCCGGCCTGCTGGCTACCCAGACCTGCCAGGTCTTTGCCAGCAGCTGCAGACCCTTGGGAAGCCCTCAGCCTCTTAGTGCCTGAACTCAGTGAGTTTTGGTTGTAGGGGACCTTCTGGACTTTACTGAGGGAACTTTTTTCTTTGATTGCTTCCATCCTTCTCTTACTAGGAAAATATTAATTTTATACAATTAATCCCTGGTTAAGCTAAAGTCACAGGAAATTCCAGGAAGTTTTCACATGACCATACCATGGAAAAAATGTACATGTATTTAGCTATATTAAAGGCTCAAATTAAAAAAATCTATTTCTGGCCTATTCAAAATTTATTATTAATTTGTGGTTATAGATCTTAAATTACAGGAGAAATATGAGTCTTTTGTATACTGCTAGTAGTAGTGCCCCTCCAATGAGGTGCACACACCTCAACTGCCTCTAGTTAGCAGGATGGAGGAGCACCTGAAATTAATTAAACAAATAAGCTGAGGCGTTTGCGGGCGTTTCCTGGGGTGCAGTGAGCTATGGGAGACAGCTGGTGGAATAAGTCTTGTGGCCATCTGATGAGAAGGCTCTGAAATTAGTTTTCTAGGGAGAGGGAGAGTGGGCAGCAGGGGACTGGAAGAGCAGTATTGGGGTGTTGCTGTGAGCTGAGAGAAGCTGAGCATGGAGGAGCCTGACCCTGGAGAAGGCAGCACTGAGAAAGACTTGGCACCGCTGGAGTAAGAAATGTGAGAGCTAAGGGGTTTTAATGCATGATTTTTTTTTTCTTAGGAAACAAAGCTGAAAAACACTCATCAATGTGAGGAGGTGTTGCTGTGTGTTTCCTTTATGCTGAAGAGGGGGGGGAAGCAAAGGGTAATTCCTGGGGGGAGGACTGGCTGTGCTTTCTGAGTTTGGGGCTCTGCCTGTTGCAATGTTTTTCATACAGTTTTTTTTAAGGGAACAGTCAGTGTTACCTTAAGTTTGAGAAAAGCCACTAAATTAGAGCTGCTGAATGAAAAATTTGACCTTGAACAATTAGTTCTATGTCTTCCCTTTTTCTGTGACTTAAAGAAAAAAAATGAGGCTGGGGGTAGTGGGATTAAATATATATACTTGGCCTATCTTCTGTGACAGAAAATCAGTTCTAAATTATAGATCTTGTACTAATCTTATAGTAGTTCCTCTTCCTTTATGTATGAGATGGTATCTGAGTTAAGTTTTAAATCTTCACTCCCTCTTGGAATCAGAATGGATGTAAATTCTTAAGATAAGTCTTCTGTGGTTTCACACATGGCAGGTAACAGCCTGGTTTGCTGGAATGGATACGCTGGTCTCCTGGCTTTATGTACCATTAGGTGTCTTAACCTGTGGGTAACTCTGCCCGTTGCTGGTAGCCAGTATGGCCAGGAGTTGGACCCCAGGAATGGCATCTTACAATCATGAACAAAACAGGGGAAATTGCTTTGTAAGTAATCCCTATGTGCTCTTCTGGCTCCTGCAGGTTGTATAATGAGGCAGTTAAGCCTATGAGAGCATGACCCGTAGCACTGGCTGTGGTCAGCTTTCTGTGTGTTTTGTGTTTGGTTTGTTTTTTCTTTTTTTTTTAAGCTTTTTTATTATCTCTGGCATTTGCAAGAGTGAGCTTTGCTCCAGAACAGCAGCTTATGGCAGTGGACAGGGGAGATAAAAGTTCTCCAAGATTTGGGAAATAATACTGCAAAAATCACTTTACATTTGTTTCTTTGTGATTATACCTTATTGGTGGCTACTGTTTGCAGGCTAAAAACTTGCATAAGAATAGTTATATAACATCATATATTCTTATATTGGTGTGTGAAATTTCACCATAAAACTTACTACTTATTAACCTCAAAACGCATATCTTTAATATGTGAGATGCAATTCTATCTCTAAAATAAATCTTACCGGGGGAGGGGAAAATAGCCAATCACAGGCTAGAAATCAATCCTATGGAAATTTTGAGTCTTGAGGTTGCCTTTATGTGCATATTTTCTAATTATACAAATAAATACTTATTGGACTGTTCTGAATTATCAATTTCTGGTTTGAACTAAAACTTATCCATTAGAGAAACTTTGAACTAAATCCTTACAACTCCTCTGTTAAGCTTTTAAAAGAAGTTTGAGAGAAGCTTTATTTTTAAATAATTGGTCTTTAGGAAAAGAAAAAATATTAAATACATATATGTAAAAGGTTTTCTGGCTGGCTGTAATCTTGTCTGCTCACTGTCAACTTCCAACTCTAAACCCTCTCCATGGACAGCATTTTAACATTGAGTTCAGTTACGTGACAGAAGTGCTGTACGTGCTCATACACAACTCTGTTGTTCTCTGAGATGCTTCTAGTTGGCTGGTACCAACTGTTTGGAAAGTTAGCCTCTTAGAACTGTTGCCTTTGGCTAGAGATGCACCTATTCAATCTTACAGATTCAAAGCCAGGAAGATGAGAGTATTAATTTTTTTTTTTTTTTTTTCTTGCACCTGGCAGGGCTTTAAAATAGCACCTCTCAGTCTCCCTCTTATTTGTAGAAGGGAACTTCAGAGCTCCTGTGGCTTCATAAAAGATCACATATTTAAAAGGATACATAGATATGTATCCTGTAATCGCGTTTGTTCTCATAGTGTTGCTGCTATTTTCCTTGGAATAACAGGAATTACCACATTCTTGTAAATTACTGCAGTAGCTTCTTTTCTGTCCAGATATGTTCAGGTAGTTTAAACTGATTCAAATTACCAATTACTAAGATATCATGTTAATTATTTGACTTTTTAATGCCTAAAATTGAGGTGCACTTGATCAGATGATGCTTTTGTAGTGTTCTCTGCTCATATCATCAAGGCTGTACTGGGTGCAGGTGTCCCGGGGGCTGCAGGGGTGCCCGGGCGCTGGCAGGGGGCTGCAGGGCGGCCCCTGTGAGGAGCGGCCGGGGCTGCCCCGTGCCGGGCACAGCCGGTTCCAGCCGGCTCCAGCCCACCCACCGCAGGGCACGGCTGAGCCCCGCAGCCAAGGGGGGTGGGCGCCTCGGGGAAATGTATGTAAGAAACGAGAGAAAACACCACAGAGAGGAGGAGGGAACAAAAAGTGAGAAAAACAGCTCTGCGAGCACCAAGGTGAGAGAAGAAGGAGGTGGGAGGAGGAGGTGCGGCAGGCACCGGAGCAGAGATTCCCCTGCAGCCCGTGGAAGAGACCACGGTGGAGCAGGTGAATGTTTCCTGAAGAAACCACAGCCTGTGGAGACCCTCTCTATGGAGAGAGGTGAAAGTGTGAGGAGGAAGGAGCAGCAGAGCGGAGCTGTAATGGACTGACCCCAGCCCCCCTTCCCCATCCCCCCGCACTGCCTGAGCGGGGAGGTAGAGGAGTCGGGAGTGACGTTGAGCCTGGGAAGAAGGGAGGTGGGGGGAGGGTTTTGAGTGAATTTGTCTTTGTTTCTCACTATCTAAACATATCTTAATTGGCAATAAATTAAACTGTTTTTCCCCAAGTCAAGTCTACTTAGCCCATGACGATAACTGGTAAGTAATCTCCTTGTCTTTGTCTTGACCCAGGAAAATTTCCATCTTATTTTCTCTTTCCTGTCCTGTTGAAGAGGGTCAGTGAGAGAGTAGCTGGGTGGGGGTCTGGCAGCCAGCCAGAGTCAACCACAAAGGCATTAATAAAATCGGGACTAAATGGCAGGAATCCATAGAGTCATATCTTGATTGCTTTTTCTTCAGATACTTAATAGCATATATGTGTTATTGACTATTGGTGGTGGTTGGGTGCCTAAAACATGGAGGGGGTTTGCCTCCTTTTTATTTACAGTGTAGTTATAGGATAATTTCCAGTTAAGCCAAATATGAGATACCACTTTTTGAACATTTTTGGCATGTTGTACTTAGTATTTGACTTCTGTGATGCAGTGAGGTATTTCTGGAGAACTACAATAGATAGCCTAAGGGTTTAGTCCTTAAAAGACTTTGACTTGCCTTGCTTTTTGATCTACAGTTGATGAGCACAATCTTTGAGGTAGCACCTGCCGAGAACTTTGTGTTTTCATCTGGTATGGTGAGTTTAATACAGAATGAGCTTATGGATCTCCTCTACATCAAATGACAATTTTAACAATAGTATGTAAAACCTGAAAGGAGATGACATTGATGGCAGACAGCTTTTTGGTGTTTCATATGGCAACTAATGACCTATATCACTTTATGGTAAAATGGGAGAAATGTTAGGGTTTTTGCTTATACAGATTTTGGGGGGTGGGAATATCAGATTTTGTCATTTATCTATGGTTTGCCTAAAATTGCTTTGGGGATAATTCCTTGAAACTTAGACTTATACTTTACCTTGTTATTAATAATATTGATCCTTTTGGTTAATAGCTTTTGCAAGATAATACCTAATTAGCTGATAGCTAATTTCAGGCAAAAATGTTTTGTCTTAGCCAAATGGATTCTAGTTACTTCCTCTGAGAATGTTTCTGGGAACAAGCTGTACAGATGTATGAGCAGAGCTCATATATATAAAAAACTGTGTGTGTGTATGTGTCAGGCACAATTCTAAAAATGTTTAACAGATCTGATTCTCCTTCTAATTATAATAACATGGCCTCATAAATTTCATTGGCCTAATTTGAAAAAAGAATCAGTCCTTATGGGTGCAGGGTCCCCCCTCCCTCTAAGTTTTTTTTTTTTTTTTGCTTTTGAATTTGCCAAGACAATTTGTTTAACCTTGACAAATTTTTGTCACGTGGTAACCTGAACACATCACTCGGTACTGTAGGCAGCTGTAGGAATAAATAAGCTAGCAAATAAAATGGTAAAAATAAATGCTTCTATTTTTCCTTTTCAACTGCGTGTTGGTTTTCTGGCAATTGTGAAATCAGTACGTACTCTTGCTAAAGTGTTCTGATCATATGAGATTCTTCATGTTGGATAGTTGTTTCTGATAGAGCTATTCTGGAAAGCTTCATTTGACCATTTCAACCCTGAGGGCAGTGCAAAACATTTATTTAAATTTAAAAAAAAAATTAATGACTCTGGGAACAAGAATGTAATAGTTCTCATTGGGGGGAAGAGAAGTGGAGCTGGTTTTGTCTCAAGGATGTCTTTGAAACACCTGCAAAGATTACTTCAGCTGTAACCATGCTTGAAGGCCCATCAGTTTCTACATGAACAGCTGGGACTTGCTAAAATTTCATAACTACACTCAGCAAAGATTCAGTCCCTAATAAACTTGTACAAATAACCTAAAACTTCTTAGGCTGATCTGATTGTACTTCTGTATTTCCTCAGAAACTGCTGAGTGTTCTCGTTTTTCTTGCAGCAGCTGCTTGTGATAGGGACTGTGCCCATGCCTTCCTTCTGGGCCATGGATTCATGGAATTATCTTGGGTTAGGAGAAACTATGGTTATCTGATCTTACCTCCTGCTGACACTAGAGCCAAGTCTGAAGATAGACTGTGCTGTTCAGGGCCCTGTCAAGTTACCAATATCTCCAAGGATGGAGATACCATATCCTCTCTGGGCAGCTAGTCCAATGTTGACCACCATCATGGTGGTTTTTTTTCTAATACAACCTTAAATTTCTCTTGTTGCATCTTGCCTGTAACTTCCCATCCGTTGTGAACTTCCAAAAAGAACCTGGCTCTGTCTTTTTCTCTACTGCTCCAACAGGTGAAGACAGCAGTAAGGTTCACCCCTTAGTTGTCATCTTTTAAGGGCTCAACAAATCCATTACTTCAGCCTCTTCTTGTACACCATTTGCTACAGACCCCTAACCATATTGCCACGCCCCCCAGAAAACTTGCCGTGCTATCTGTTTAGTACCTGGGAGTCCCAAAATCTGCTGTGACAAGTAGAAGGCGGAGAAATTTTGAGCAGAGCCAGCTGGACCTGCTAGGTACACTACTGCTATGCTATTGGGGGAAAAAAAAATAAATCTATATATTTATAGACCTTATCACTAGAAATGGCTGAACGTCAAGATCTATGAAATGACGATGTAGAATGAAATTTGGTGGTTTTTTTCCCCTCAGAGAGAGGCTAAGCTCAGTACTGGTGTACCACTGTGTTTTCTATTGCAGATTCTGTTTCCTCTTTATAGACAAGACAAATGCATTCCCTCTGCGGTTAGTAAGTATTTTAGTGTGTGCATTTTGTGCAGATTCATGTTAAGGAAGTAGCCATATGTTAAGCTTAAAGTATTGCTGTATGCTCAGTATGAACTAGTGCAAGTTTATCAAATGACAGTTTTATTAGCAGAGGGACTTGAAATGATTCTGCTTTCTTAGCACACACACTTGTCTGTCTAAACAGTTCCCTTTCTGGTTGCAGTAAAGGCCTACACATTAATTGCCAAGATGCATTTTCAAAGTAAAGCGACATGCAAAGGTGTGTGATTTTTCTGCATGATGAAATGAATGTGCACAAAACATTATGATTCATGAGCTAGAACTACCTAGCCAAAATGTTGGGGGGGAGCGGTGGGAATGACTTGGTAGGCTAGCAGTGTTTTAATTCTGGAAATCTCTTTGAAGAATAACACTCTAGATTTTCATCTGCTTTCTAGTTTTTGTTTGCACTCAATTTCATGGCACTTGATCTCACTGAATTTATTAGAATACTATGAAAAGATGCTTTCAGAAATATTTCAGGCAGCAAGGCTACTGTAGGAGGCACCCAGGTAGTTGGTTGAATGACTGACATACAGATTTCTTCTATTTGAGACTTTTCCATAATCTTCTTTTAGGATTACTCTAACAGTAAGAACTTGAAAAAAATAGATTTCAAGTTGATGTATTAATTCCTTGAAGTTTACCACATACTTGCTTTTTCCAATGTCTATGAAACCTTTAAGTGCACCGATTTAAGGTATAAAAGAATGTATTTGTCTTCCTTTAATGTGAATTGCAATGTCAGCCTAAAGAATGATCTTATAGTATTTCAAGGGGGATACTATAGAAACAGTTTTATTTATTAAGCAGATAAAGAATCCATATTGTAGGAGTGATACTTATCGTAACAGAATCAAAGCAAGTAGAAATCATAACTAGAGCTCAGGATGTCCAATCGCTGCTCAAATGAGTTCATTTACATGAACCAAATCCATTCCAAGTGGAGCAAACATTGATCAGGAATGAGGTAGCTAAAGCTGTAGACTTCTGCATTGATATAACTTTTTTTGTCTTTTTATTGTGTTTTGTGTGTTCTGGTTTTTTTTGGTTGGGTGTGTGGTTTTTTTTGTTTTGGGTTGTTTGTTGTTTTGTGTGGTTGTTTTTGTTTTTGTTTTTTTTTTTTTTTAGGTCTCTGGGTCTCCTATGTAGTGTGAAGAGTTCAGGCTAGCTGTGTTTCAACCTGATTTTCCTTACTTCCCCTACAATGCAATATAGTTTCCTATATTTCAGCAAAAAATGTTAGATCCAGGAAATATTGTAGCATTATAAAAAAAAAGCCCTTAAACTAGAACTCTTTGAATCCCTTCTCAAAGAAGAAAGAGACATCTAAGTAAGATCAGAAAATACATACCCTAAATTAATAATGAACTGTCATACAGTGCACTCTAGATGTAGGGCAGTAGTGATAACCACTCTAATTTATTAAATAGAACAAGAGGCACATATACCTAAAAACTGCAACATCTAGTGACGGCGAGAGAACATACAAAAGTCTGAACATAAGAAGTGGCAAGCCGCATGGTAGTTCTGCAGTTTCAGGATTGAGGGGAAAAAAAAATCAACCTGGTTAATTGTGGAATTGGAATAAATGACGTGGAAAGGAACAGGAGTAATAGGTTGACAAGTACACAGAAGGTGAGAAGATTAGAGAAAACAGCTAATTAACACATGGGAGACAATGTTGTTTAAAAAGAAAGGAAGAAATTGCAGAAAGCTTTTTGCTGACTTAGTTGCCTTCACTGTATGCCTTCATGTCTATTTAAAGCTCTTCTCACTTCCATCTCTGACTCAGATGAGTCTTATTTGTTTTCCAAAGCTCAAAATTGGAAAGAGATGGGGAACCACCTGACTGGTGTAATTCAAGCATGGAGTTCCTATTATGATTTTATATATGAGCGTGTTCTTAAGCCTAATTTTGCAAAGAACTTCTAGTTCAGTGATACTGCTGTACTAGTGTGTTGTTTAGTTATTTATCTTCTGCAGTTTCGGATGCCAATTAATGAACTATAGCAGTGTTGTACAATAAATTTCAGAGGGAGGATATTAACCATTCAGATTAAAAATATATCAAAGCATTTTTGATGAGGTGGTTTTTTATTGTTGTTGTTTTGGGTTTTTTTTGTTTTGGTTCGGTTTTTTTATGGTCTGTTCCAGTGTCTGAATTCAAGAAGCTCTTTCAGGGTGAAATTTGAACAAAAGTTGGCTTTCTGGTGTGTTGTCCTGTACCCAGTGGATCACATACCCCTATTGCAAAATACAGAAACTAGCTAGTTATGTAAGCTGATAGTATAGTTTTGGGTTTGTGGGACAGTAATGGTGTCTTACATCTGACTTATGCAAAATTATTCTAATCATTAAGAAATCAACATCTCACTAATACGAGCCAGGTCTAACAAATTGTCTTTAGTGATGTTTCAATAAAGGATGTAAACATTTTTTTCCCATCTGTTTTGTCTTCAAAATGAATCAAAACATTTATTTGGGGAAATTATCTTGAAATCAGTATTGCAATGTAATTATAGTTTATCCAAAATTCTGTTGTGTGGGGTTGGTTTTTTTTTTATGTAAAGGTAATACTGCAAATAAGATGGGAGATGTAAGGTGATTTTTCTGAAGCTGTAAAATGAAAGTTTTGTTTTGTTTTCTGGTTAGTTGATGTATACAACATTGAACATTTGAGATCCGTGCTTTTTCTGAAGCAGCAGCTGGAGGACAGACAGGATAATCCTCACTATGTCAAATAGCGCTAGGTATCTCCGTGAGTTGAGGCCTGGATATCTACTTCTAGGTGTCCTAAATTTACATGTCTTCATCTTGAAATGAATTCCATCAAAAAATTCTTTGTCTTTAGTAGATACAAACAGGTCTTTCATTCAGTGCTCTCTGTTGGAGAGTGCACAGATGTGTTAAAATAGGAGGGTTAAAAATAATTTGTTTGAAATTTTGCAGTGAATATTTAGAGACTGCATCAGGGTAAAAAGCATAATGCGTTGGCAGTTGAGATGTAGAAATATGATGCTCATCATAATGCTCATCAACCTACTGATGTGTTTTACTTTCTTTATTTTAAAGGTTACAATAACTTGTGCCTCTTTGTTTCACAGGTTATCTGGATTTCAGCTTCCATCATCTATTGTGAGCACAGGATCTATCCTCACCCTCTGTTTCACCACAGATTTTGCTGTCAGTGCTCAAGGCTTCAAAGCTATCTATGAAGGTAAGAACTCTACTCTAAAGACTGCCAGATCTTTGTTCTACTTGATACAGGTTTTTGATGTTGAAACATGATGTTTCAGTTGTTATTGTTTGGGGTTTGAATCATCAGTGAATATTACATAAACTTTTTTTTTCCTAGCGTACTTAAATGTTACTACATCATGGACATAGTCTTGATTTTGAAATCTAATTTAAACTAATATTTATTTTCTTCTGGAATTTTTAATTGGATTTGTCAGGCTTCCAAAGCTGGATTCAGAAATGCTTACATTTACATGGTTTTCTTATTCCCTAAATGATTTCTTTTGACAACTTCTTTAGGCAATGCTTAACTTAAGGGGTGTAACAATAAAAATGAGAGGTATGGATAATAACTGGTCTTGAAAATCAATCACTAACCTTCTCCTTGTGGAAAATTAAAACAGCAACAATGATGACAACAAAAATATATGTATATATATAAATTTAAAAACAAAACCAAAAAAACAAAGCAGTTGAAAACTGGTTTTTTGGAAGATGTTAGACTACAATGACGACTGCATAGTTCTGGGGGGAAAAAAAAGGCCAAGCATTTAATGTCTTCTAGTGTCTACCAAGCTCATAAAACTGTAATGATAAAATTTCTTTAATACTTTGAGTTGTACAAAAAGTTTTATGAGATTTGCAACCTCTGTTTGGGAAAATTACCAGATACCGTGATATTAAGTCAATTGCTTAGCGTTGTTGGATAATGAAGGTGTTTTGAGTGTAACTTCAGGATTGCTTTCAAAATGAGTGTGTGGTGGTGTGTGTTTGTTTTTTGGTTTTTCTTACTTTTTTTTTATTCATGGAAAATACAGGGCTCTGAGTATTGGAAGTTGCAGAAAGCTCAGTTTCCAGTCACTTCTCAAATGCAAAGTCATTTTCTCTATGGTTTCATAGGTATAATCCTCTGTTGGAAGTGTTTATTCTGGAAAAGCTGTGTACACAGTTAAGTGATAGAATTAAAAGCAAAATATTTTTGTCAATGGGGTTGATGTAGGAACTTTGAATCTAGAAAGTAGTATGGTTTGATTGTAGCTATTCTGTAGAACTAGCATTTGCAAGTGTGTCAATCCATTATCTGTGATCTCTTAAGCTATTTTGACTTTTTCTGAAGTGGTGACCAATGTATCTTCAAATGCTTGATACACTTTGATTACATTTCTCCTAGAACTCTTCAAAGTCCCATGAAACTTTATCCCCCTTTCTTGACAGTACTGAACTCTGCTCCATATTGATGCATATCTTTGTTTCATATTTGATTAATGTTTTGAAATTAGTGTTCTTTGAAGTAGCTTTTGAAATCAATATCCTCATTGCATGGGTTACCTAGGTGTGAAAAGAGAGGTGTAGGAAGTGTCATAAGTAACTCAAACTTTTTTGTTTTGAGCTTTTTCTGATTGGGATGGGTAGCTCAGCAGTATGTCTTTGCTTGGTAGCTATTCCTCCCTTTCTTTGCCCCTCAAAACCTTATCACCTGATAAGTCTGCTGATCAGTCCTTTTAAAAAACTGAGGTGAGGGCTGTGAGGAAAGGCTAGGAAAGTTGCATTTTAATAGTCTTTGTAAGTTTTATTAGGTAAGTTGAAAAGGAGTATCAGACACCACGAACACACCAGGAACTGTTTTCATTACCTCAATAGGAAGTTGCTTTCTATTACCTATATCTTTCTGTTCTAGCAGATGCAGACGATAAGATATTTCATCCTTTTATACAATCTGAGCAGTTTGTTTTCCATATGGAAAAGGACAGTGAAGAATGCTAAAGGATGTCTCTTGACTGTCAACTTAGGAACACGCACAGAGCCACAGGCTGTAATATAATGACACTTCCTGCTGGCCTACTTTCCTGTAAAAACCCCAACAGGAAGAGCTGTAATTAACATTGACAGATAGCACCACTCTCTAGTTAAAGAACACTGCCCCCTTTCAAATCTAGTGCCGTAAACCTGGCATTGTCCATGAGCTTTAAATTGACTTAAAAAGTTGATATCCAACTCTGGAAGAAATAGTGAATGTCACTGAAGTGACAGTGTCTCAGTGTACAGATAGGCAGTGGGGACTGACAGTTTGGGAAGCAGTGAGGGGTTGGGTGTTTTTTGTGAAGGCTCGAGGTGATTTCTGCTGCAATGGCCAACTGAGTTACTGAAACTCCTTAGTTTAAGAACTGTAACTGTTGCCTAAACTACTTGTTTTAATTAGTCACCCCTTCTGACTCCTATGCCATATGCAACTTCGTGAGTAGGCAGGTCATCAGTTCCTCTGGGACAGGGGAATACAGACCAGATGTTACCAGTCACTGGAAGTCTTTATCATGACTCTACTGGCTACCCATCCCTAAGCTAGTTTGCTTTTACTAAAAATGTCTAGTTTTCCCTGGTTTTAGCCAGCTCTTTCATTCTCCTCTGGAGTAAGTGAATTGCTGTTCAGCTGGAAGTGTAGGGAGGATTCAAGTGCTACTGACTGCTGCTGTCTAAGAGTTTGGGACACTATGGGGTTGTAATGCACAGTTAGAGAAACGCTGTTTTAAACATCTTAATTGGAGAGGTTTTGACTGCATGTCAGCTGCCAAGGATAGTAAGTTTAAAAAAAAAAAAACAAAACAAAAGCAAACAAACAAAAAAGGAAAACAAACCAAAACAAATTCTGGGTTTTCTTAACAGTACCTGGGGGAGTGATTCTGTAACAGAAATTTTTGTATAGAAGTAGAAAAATCCACAACATTCAAAAGTTAAGGAATTCCAACAGACTGGAAGCAGGGGAAAAAACGGTTTGTATCACTATGCAAAGGAATCATTCTGGAATTGCATCACTTGTCTCATGGTAGCAGATAAAGTAGATCTGAAAAATTCAAATATTAGGACTAATGAACGAACTAATTTACATAAACATTCCATATTCTGGGAGGCTGCAGAACTAGTGTTCTGGTTTTTAATTCTTGTGACAGGCCACTCTTCTAAATAAAATTTTGTCTAATTAGGATTGTTATCTTTATGCAATTTAAAAAAAAAAGATTGATTAGTGTCTTCAAAATTAGCTCTGCTATTGAAAGTCAGTATTTTAAATGTGATCATGTGGGGAAAAAGCTAGTGTTTTGACAACGATGACTCTTATCTCTCAAAAGACTTAATACTGGGCCAGATTCTCTGCTGTGTTGAGCTTCTGCTTTGCAGAGCAGAGAGGATGCCGTTGGGAGGTTTCACCATTACTGTCCTGAGGGTGCTCTTTTTAACTTAAACTCCCTGGTGAACAAGGCTAGGGTGCTGAACCAGGAAAGAAGGCTTATGAACCACTTAAAGACCTTCTGAACAACCTCTGAAGCTACACCTACACTGGTCGCCCTAGCAGAGAGAGAATACTACATCCCATTCCCTGGGCTGAGATTCTGATCTATGCTTTTTGAGTAAATTCTTGATTTATGACCTCATTTCCTGTGTAGCAATGACATAATCAGAGTCTTTGTGTTTTTAGGATTATAAATAGGTTAACGATGAAGCTAGTGAAACCATATTCTGGTGCTCTAAGCCCTTGAAGATTATTTCTACCTATCTGACTTAGCCTGTTGTCACCCATATACCATGTGAATATTAATACTTAACTAAACTTGATTTTGTGGCAGTAGACCAGCAAGAGCTATCTAGTTTTAACAAGACACTGATGTAGTTGGGCAGTTGCTGACTTCTTAGGCTGAAATGTAGGTTTCTTTACTACATTACTTCACCAGATTTATATATCGATTTCTGAGAATCTCTAGTATTTTAACTGAGAATACTTCCACCTTCCGCAGTGATCCCATCAGCAGTCTAAAGTTTTGGTACAGATGGGACCTTGAATTAATTTTATTCCCAGAAAAAAAGAATATCTATGGGATTTTCAAACACATGATTATGTCAGTAAAAAGAGCTATAAATTTCAGAAGTGGTAATTTCAGTTTATAGAATTTGTAAACTTGTTTAGTCTGCTAAATTATTTATTGAACATTGTCACTGTTGAGTAATAATTATATCTAAGTTATAAACAGTGTGGAGTTGAGGGTTAGATTCTGTTTCTGTAATGTGTGGTTGTGTTTTTTTTTAATTTACAGTGCTTAACATCATATAAAACATGTTTAGGCTTTGTGGGGGATGCATGGGGAGAATAACAAAGTATGTGTGACTTGTGCAATTTTATTTAATTCCCTGTTAAAATCAGTTTAATTCCTATTTTCTAGAATGAAATTAACAAACTGTTTTAAAAAAGGTGCTTTGAGAGCTACAAACAGAAGAAAATATTCAGCATTGCTATATCATTGTAGTAATTTTCTTTGGAAAGGCAGAAGTATTCTTCTCATACAGAACACTTGCATATGGTTGGAAATACAGAAAAATACTCTTTAAATGATAGCAATAGCTGAAGTGCTATACACACATATACTTAAATCGAGTAATGCATGGTAGAATTGTTATATGATCTATCTTCTACTAAACTAGTGTGTCCTGCCATTCAGGGAATCCAGTTGTCAAGTGCAGAAAACTCAGTAAAAGTAGAAAAGCTTAATTGAAAGTACATTTTAGTCATCAGTGTAAAATGAAATGGCATGGGTTTTAGTTTATATTTTGCTACGCTGGTGTCTGCCACTAAACATTAAACTGCCCTCATAGGTTAACAATCCTTGATTCATTTTAAGCTATCTCGATTTTTTGTGTGTGTGTGGTTATTTTTGTCATTTCTAACCACGTTTTGTAATGCAGAATGGTGGACAGTGTTTAAACAAGCCAGATGTATCGGACTTGATGCATGCTAGCACCCTTCCTTGACCTCTGTTCTACAACAGCAGGTTTTCTTTGCCAAAGGAAGAACTCTTGCATGTCCCTCTATCCTACCTGCCCTCAGGGCATACTTCCTTTTTTCTTTTGGTTTTTTGAATTCTCAAAGCTTTCTGCTCACACCAGGCATTAACATTTATGGTGGCAGTCACCTCATCCTGCCTTATGCATCTTCCCTGAAGCTTCTTTTTAAATCTGTTTCAGCATCAACAGCAGAAAGTAGTGATACACTTCCACAGTGTAAGGTGTTTGAAGAAATTTTCTTTTTCTTCTCTTGCTGTTCCTGTTCTCCCTAAGTAGCTGTTATTGGTGTGTTTTTTACTTTTTATTTTATGGTTCAATACTTTGAACTATTTAAAACAAACAAAAAAATTGAAATGCTTCCCCATCCAACTTGGAAACATCTCTTGTATTGATTCCATGAGTTTACCAAGATAATTTTCCCCAAGACTGTGATTTTCCAGTCAATGTGAGTCAATGTGGACCCAGTCAAGATAACAGAACCCTGGGCTCAAGCTAACATTTGTGGTTCTCTCAGCTTCTCCAGTAGGTATCTTGTTTTTTGTTTGTTTGTTCTCCTCAAGTACCAAAATACCTTTCCTGTGCTCTTTTAGAGTAAAAAACTGCTTTTCACTGGGTCAGCACTGGACAGTGCTTCCTACTTGTTGTCCATGAGTCTAACTGGATTAGTTAATGGCTGTGTAGTTCTCCCAACAAACTGCGGTACAGTGGTAAGAGTAGTTACTACCTGGGAATGGGCATGTTCAAAACAAACAATAATCTGAGTCAAATATTTCAACTTGAGAGTAGGAAGCTGAGTTTGCAAGAAAATGCCAACTTTTATGTGGCTTATGTGTAACGATCCGCCTGCTATTCAGTGTGAGATGAGTAGTCTCCTGAATCTTCAACCATTGTCAGTTAATCTCTATGGTTTAGTCATAGGTGCTGTTTTATCTATTAGATAATATTCCATTTTGATTGTTCCAATGATCTGAGACTTTGAATAGGACTCCTGAACCTTAGTGGATTAGCTTATCCAGCTCTGAAGAGGTCCAAAAGATTATAATGAATATCTGATGATGACATTGAGAGCTATGCAGTTCAGTCTATATTCTGTTGCATACTTTTTGGGAAGGATTCAGTTCATTGCTCCCAGATCTGTAACGATTCCTTTTTCTATTGTGATGTTTGGACAAAGAAACAGTATAAATTTTAATCCGAATTTAATCCTTTTAAATGTTAAAGGCACAAACTGCCTTTTTTTAGCATTTCTTTAGTAAGAAAACAAAACTAACATTAATACTATAGGAAATGCCGGTATTCTTGTAAATGTAATCTTGCAGCTATACATCTTAACTAGCGATCTTACCATTGACTGTTAGTGTAATTGACCGTAACATCTGTTAATAGACTGATACATTTTTTTTTCCTATTTTTAGTTAAATACTTCTTGCTTACTATTTTGGTAATCTGCTCTTTTCGAACTGAGGTGTTTGTTAAAGTTTTAAGCAATGTGTGTGTGTATACGCATGACCAAGTAAACCAAAAGTTTTAAGTAGTGAAAGCACACACTGAAATAGGATCTTTTTAGGCTGAAATTTGTAGTTGCACCTCTTTAGAGTGGAAGTAATTGTTTTCTGAGAATGAATTTGGCTATAGATTTCCTTTGTCAACTGTAGTCCTTAAAAAGAAAAAAAAAAATTTTTTTCCTTTCTCTAGCAAATTTTCTTAAAAATGACATCTTTTTGGAATGATACAATCTGAATGACTGTTAATGATGACACACAGGAAATAAATCATATTGCAGTTAAAAATAAAGCTGATATTTCATGTGTCAAAATATGACAATGTGTAGCAGCAAAATCTCAGGACAGAAGAGATCTGGTAGTGCTGTGGGATAGCTAATCTAGAATATCAATGATTTGGGTGTCAAAAGAGTTCACTTTAACAATCACAGCTAAAGAAAAATATTTTTTTAAGTCTACATGTATCCAGAAAACTTATGAAAAAGAAAATGTAGGTTATTTTGTGAGGAGAGGTAGGTAAAATAGTCTGCTTGTGCTCTGAAGTGTATGAATAGATCTAAAACTTGCTCCAAATGCTAAATTTATGGGGAATTGAATTTGGTCGGTAGAGGCAGATAAGGACTATACTCTTGTATGCCTTCTCTTTACAGTCTTTCATATATGAAGAGATTGTGCATAGAAGAAGTGATAAATTTATTTAAAACAAAATATACCTCACAGCTTGCTTAGTTACGAGAACTTATGGTGGGTAACTTCACCAATTAAAAAAGAAGTGATATTCATTTTGCCAGTAAAACACTTAAATGTTGTATTTCAGCAATATTCGAAGGACCAGGAGTCCTTGGACTGGAATGTTATTTCCTAAACTGCCCATGGGCAGAAACTTCCCAATTGGAAGTTCTAAGAAATTCTTTCTTAAAAAAAAGGGCACTGGAATGAAAGTTGTTGTGATGGAATAAACCCTACTTGAATTGGCAGAAAATAAAATTAATATTAAATGTTGTAGGACTCATTATCAATCAATTAATTTTGTATCTAAAGAAAGGCTCTTACAAAATTATTCTTACCTGTTATGTTAGTCCAATTACAAGCTATGTCAGCTGTTTTCTGCTTTCCAGCTCTCACCATGAGTAGCTCAGTCCCTAATGCAAAGACAGCCTTTGTGTGACTAGTACCCCTTAGAAAGCGGATTGCATGTCTTAAGATACATTCTTGGAACTGTCTTTTGACTGCCTCCGATTCTGGAAGTAAGGGATTATTTTGTGCCTTCTAGTGACTCATTGATCCATGTAAGAACTACTGTGTTCATTGTCCTTGGTGCATGCACTGGTAACAAACCTGATGTTGGTGGTTCATACCTTGTAATTTAGTGGGCTTGTAACCCCCCTCCACAAAACTTTTACTTGTGCTCTTATTTGAGATCACAAACATGATAGGAGAATGATTTGGGAAAAGTGGGCTTCCTAGAGGAAAACATTAAGTTTCTCCTCTCTGCTACTATGAGGTGCCAGTTCTAAACCAAAACAGCACATTTTAGTATGGAAAACAGAAGTGGAAAATCAAAATCATAACAGGATTGTTTCTCTCTTTCTTTGTACCCTATGTAACTTAATACAGTGGTTTCATTTCTCTGCTATTGAGTGTTGAGATTTTGGAGAATCTAATCTACATCCTAACAGATCATTATCCCAACTGTGCTGATACTAATACCCTGTTTCATGTTCCTTCTTATCTGCCATCATTAGTATGTGTTTGTATGACTAATATTAACTTGTGAAAAATATCTGAAAGAATTTTTTTGAAATGTCAAAATTCCTTTCGTGTTGTCCTTGCCTGATCTGAATCAATATGAAGACATTGTCGTGGTTTAACTCCAGTAGGCAGCTAAGCACCACACAGCTGCTCACTCACTTCCCTCCCCCCCTCAGTGGGATGGTGGAGAGAATGAGAAAAGTGAAAGTGAGAACTGGTGCGTTGAGGCAAAGACAGTTTAATAGGTACAGCAAAAGCCGCACATGTAAGCAAAGCAAAACAAGGAATTCATTCACTGCTTCCCATAGGCAGGGAGGTGTTCAGCCATCTCCAGGAAAGCAGGGCTTCATCATGTGTACTGGTTACTTGGGAAGACCAATACCATTGCTCCAAATGTCCCTGAGTAATGGCAGCCTTGGCCAAATTCCATCCCTTCCAATTTTATTGGAGAACGCGACATCATATGGTATGGATTATCCCTTTGGTTAGTTGGGGTCAGCTGTCCCGGCTGTGTCCTCTCCCAACTCCTTGTGCACTCCCAGCTGACTTGCTGGCAGGACAGAAACGGCCTTGACTCTGTGTAAGCACTGCTCAGCAATTGCTAAAACATCCCTGTGTTATCAACACTGTTTTCATCACAAATCCAAAACATAGCCCCATACAAGCTACTATGAAGAAATTTAACTCTATCGCAGCTGAAACCAGTATGGATGTGCAGCATGATGTAAAAATCTTGCAAATGAATATGTTGTAGACAGCTTGGAGGAAAAAAAGAAAAAGCACTGAATAGAAAAAGGTTAGCTTTGCTTCTTCTCTTCAGAATGCTTTAGTTCTACTCAGACTTTAATTTTCAAAGTTAGAGTATATTCTGTTAATGCAGCAACTGTTTGAGAAACAAACAAGGTCAAAACTCCCATAATTCTGCAATCGTGTTGGATTTTCTCTTTTAATTCAGCCATGTAAGGAATATATGGAACGCATCCTTTGTCCAAGTGCTTTTCTGAAACAAGCCATGCAACGTGACTCAACAGAGCTGGTGTTTTTGCTTGTTTCATTTTACAGCCAACTGGGATTTGGGGGAATAACTTTTTCTGTTCATAGCCTTATAGATTTTTCTGGAGAAAAGACTTCAGTTAAGCAGCCTGTGTCTTTCCCTGCCCCCCTCCTTTAAATTTATTTTAAACAGCAGCTGCTACCAAATATCAGGATGCCAATAGTTAAAGAAAGAGCCTGTATTCTGTTCAAACTTCACTTTGCCTGAACTTTCTGTTATGGACATGGTCTTTTTCTCTTTACCAATGTGGAAATTAAAATATTGCCAGTGTCTTCTGCACATTGCCAAATTACTCAGAGGAGTTTCTTGATGTATTTATCCCCAGACTTCTATTGGGCTGAAGAGTTAAATCCTACTTCCTTTTCTAATTATCAGATATATACAGTAATGTTTACTTACCTTCAGAATGGTCCCCATTAATGAGACGATCCCTGATGAAATGCAACTGACACTTACCTAGCTTTTAATGAATCTAAAAGTCTGATATTATGGCTTGCTTGATTTCTGATCTTATTTGTAAAGAAAGTTATTTATTCCTTTGGCTGGTAAAAAAAAGTTGGGAAAGTTGTATTGGGCTTTTCATCTCTAATATAACAAAAGTGCATTTTTCAGCCATACTAGTCTGATTTCTAGTCTGTAGTAGTCTTTATAGTCCTTTGGTTTTTGGTTTTGTTCTTTTTAAGCTATTGTCCTTAATTTAAAGTGGTATCACTTTTTGTTATGAAAACTATATTTCTGCCTTTAAAAAAAGTCTCTGCAGCCTACAAAGAGTTACTGTTGGTAACTACTTCGTATTTATTACAAATCTGCTTGCAATGGCAAAGATGGCTTATGGCTTTTGTCTTTTGTTGCAAAAATAAAGGAAAACGGAAGAATCTCTATTTCATCTGGAATCATTGTCTGCAGATTTTTATTCCTTTAAACTGGCAAAGGGTATAGACTGTGGGGTGGAATCGGTATTTCCAGAATAAAACCTGTGGGTTAGCAGGCCAGAAAATAGAACTTTGGGTTTGCTATGTTACTGTAGCCAGCAGCTGTTATCCTGATCAATTAAAGGTTGTGTAATTTGATATGTTAGATAGATAGTTAGCATACAAATACAGCCACATACTTTGCTTTTCATCTTCCCTTGTATAACTTTAAACAATTAATAATTGTACTTTTAATTACTTTGTTATTCATATCCTTGCCATATATTGAGGGTTTCATTTGCATAACCTTTAATGTTTCTTCTGTAATTGGCATAAGACAGAAATCTAGAACTTTGCAACAGAATATACTCATCAAAACAAGTGCGTATAAATTTTGACTAAAGCATTGATCTTGTTCAGCAGTGAATAAAGTAACTGGTATGTCACTCACCGATTAATTGTGAAGAAAGGGAGTAGGTTGACTATAGTACACATAATGTATGTACTGCGTTTGAACTGAAACTTCTGAGATTAAAATCTATCACGTAATCTTCGCCTTGTGTATGTTAGCATTCTATGGTTCCATACAGTACTATTGGACCACTTTGTCTATCGCCTATCTAAATACTATTTATTCACCCAAGTAATCTCATAAACTTCATTAGGTATACATGTTGCTATAAATGAGACTGCAAAACCGCTTAGTACTTGTTAACTCTGTATTTTATATTTGCATCTTTTAACTCTACCTTACAACATTTTGAAATCTTTCATCTTATCTATATTGAAAGAATTCCTAATAAATTTATTGAATTATTCATGCATGGTATACTTTGAAGAAATCTTGCCTTAAGGTTCTTTGAAGCTAGCTTATTGGATTGACTTGAAAAGGGCTGTCGGAGGCATGGACAGTCACACAATCTCCTTGACTTTATTAAATCTGTGCCTTTCTTACACTTGTTTAACAAGACACGGCACACCTATGTGGTGTCAGTGGATTGTAAACTGAAAGTCATAAGAACGTTAAAACAGCAGTTTTGGATGCACGAAATCTTATTTATGGGGAAAAAGGCAACACGCTGTGTGTATGTGTTTGTACATGTGTATGTATGTAAACCCAAGAATTGTTAGTTTAATCAAGGTTTTAAGTGTCTAATCATTATTAGTCCAGATGAAATTTTTACAGAAAAGCAGAAAATAGCAACAATGCAGTTAAAATAGTTGCATACACACTTCTTGGTTTTCTCCTAGTTTTATGCTTACCCTCCCCTTCTCCTCTGAGTCCAGTAGTTGGTATTTTATTCTTCTCACTTTGGGATGCACTTGAGGTTATTCTTACTTGCTAAGACAATTTCATACTTTGCTCTTTCTTCCTTAGTCTGCAGTTCCATATCACATCCATATTTGCATTATATGGTGTCTCATGCATGTTAGATACTACTACTACCCCAGGGCTCAGTTTAGGGGCCAGTCTTGTTCAATATCTTTATCAATGATCTGGATGAGGGGATCGAGTGCTCCCTCAGTAAGTTTGCAGATGACACCAAGCTGGGCGTGAGTGTTGATCTGCTGGAGGGCAGGAAGGCTCTGCAGAGGGACCTGGACAGGCTGGATCGATGGGCCGAGGCCAACTGCATGAGGTTCAACAAGGCCAAGTGCCGGGTCCTGCACTTCGGCCACAACAANTTTCCAACCCTAATGATTCTATGATTCTATACTTCGTTACTCCTAAAACCAGTTTTGTGCAGGTCTGCATTTCTTTGACCATGATTGAGTTGTTTATAGCTGTGGGCTTTCTCAAGCCTTTGTCTCATTGCTTATTGTTCCTATGCATGTATTCCCCTACTGCATCTTGTATCTCCACTTCTCAAAGTCTCTGCAGTCAAGCCAGGCCTATATTTCTCTCAACTATGTCATTGTGCCAGTTGTAAAATATTTCATTCTGCGTAGAGCAACTGTTTGCTACAGCTATCCATATAAAACTGGGGTTGTACCATCAGAAAAAAAAAAAAAGAAAAAAGAAAAACAAAAAAAGAAAAACAAACTAGCCTTAGACAGCCAGTCAATTAGAGAAATTGCTATCACTGCTAAATCAAGTAAAGCAAAGATGCAGGCAAGTTCGGAGAATTTCAGACAGAGTGAGCCTGACTGTAGCAAGCCTCAGTCCTGAGGCCTTGCAAGCTCAGTACATAGCTTATGGTCCGTTACTGAGAATGGCAGTACCAGATTACATTGCTACACGTTTACAAAACAAGGCATGCGTAAACCAGTTACTTCTCCTGATACAGTGTTAGGTTCCAAAATTGCCTGGTTTAGTCAAAATTTCCATTAGAACCATACAGGGAACTTTTAACTGTGAAATCTTTGCTGCTCAGTGTACTAGCAGGCTGCTAGGGCGGACCTCACCCGGATAGTTCCCTAAATTTGTGATAGCCAGCTACAGAGCTAGTCATAAGAGGTTATAATCATTAAATTCTTTCAAAAGCTGATTAACATTAGATGCCTGTATTAACATGAGGTAAATCATCTCAAAGCAGAGGTGCCTGTCTGCCTGCTTTGACTTTTCAAAGGAATCTGAAGGATTAACTTAGCTGTCTACAATTTGAACATTTTAATCACAGAATGGTTTGGAGGGGACCTTTAAAGGTCATCTAGTTCCAATCCCCTGCAATGAACAGGGACATCTTTTACTAGACCAGGTTGCTAAAAGCCCCATCCAACGTGACCTTGAACTCTTCCAGGGATGGGACATCCACAACTTCTCTGGGCAACCTGTTCCAGTGTCTCACCACACTCATTGTAAAAAAAGTCTTCCTTATGTCTAATCTAAATCTACCCAATGCTTTAAATCACTTGCCATATCACTTCAGACCTTGGTAAAATGTCTCCCTCCATCTTTCTTATAAGTTTTAGTATTGGAAGGCCCCAATGAGGTCTCCTTGGAGTCTTCTCCAGGCTGAAAAACTCTCTCAGCCTTTTTCACAGGAGAGGTGTTCCAGCCCCCTGATCATTTTTGTGGCCCTCCTCTGGACCCACTCTAACAGGTCCATGTCTTTCTTGTGCTGGGGGCCCCAGAGCTAGTTGCAGTACTCTAGGTGGGGTCTCATGAGGGCGGAGTAGAGAGGGAAGATCATCTCTTTCAACCTACTATCCATGCTTGTTTTTATGCAGCCCAGGACACAATTGATTTTCTGGGCTGTGAGCGCACACTGCTGGCTCATGTCCCATTTTTCATTCACTACTATCCCCAAGTCCTCCTCCACAAGGCTGCTCTCAATCCATTCATTCCTTAGCCTCTGCTGATATTGGGGATTGCCCCAACCCAGGTGTAGGAGCTTGCACTTGGCCTTGTTGAACTTCATGAGGTTTGCATGGGCCTATTTCTCAAGCCTGTCCAGGTCTCTCTGGATGGCATCCTGTCCCTCAAGCGTATCAGCTGCACTACTCAGCTTGGTTTCTTCCGCAAACTTGCTGAGTGTGCACTCAATCCCACTGTCTGTCTCTAATAAAGATATTGAGCAGTACCAGTCCCAGTATGGACCCCTCAGGAACACCACTTGTTACTGATCTGTATTTGCACATTGTGCTGTTGACTGCAACTCTTTGGGCGCGGCCATCCAGCCAAGTTCTTCTCCATCAAATAGTCCATCCATCAAACACGTATCTTTCAAATTTAGAGGCAAGGATATTGTGGGGGACTGTATCAAAGGCCTTGCAGAAGTCAAAGTAGGTGACATCTGTAACTCTTCCCTTGTCCACTGATGCAGTCCCTCCATCATACAAGGTTCCTAGATTAGTCAGCCATGACTTGGCCTTGATGAAGCTGTGTTGGCTGTCTGTCATCACCTCCCTGTCTTCCATATATTTTGACATACGTCTTCCAAGAGGACCTGTTCAATGATCTTATCGGGTGCTGAGGTCAGGCTGAGAGGTTAGTAGTTCCCAGGGTCTTCCTTTTACCCTTTTTATAAATGGGTGTGATGTTTCCTCAGTCACTGGGGCCTTTGCCTGGCTGCCATCACTTTTCAAATATGATGGAGAGTGGCTTAGGAACTACATCTGCTGGTTCCCTCAGGACCCTGGGATGCATCTCATTGGGTCCTATAGACTTGTGTGTGTTAAGGTTCCTCAGGTAGTCTCAAACTTTTATCTTCTACGATGGGAGGGACTTCATTCCCCTCAATCCTTGCATTGAGGTTGAGGGACTTGAGAGATGAGGGAAGAGCAATTGCCAGTGAAAATTGAGGCAAAAAAGTCGTTGAGTACCTCAGCCTTTTCCATGTCAGTTGTCACCAGATCCCCTATCTCATTATCGGGGGAGTACAGTTTCTTCCGTCTTCTTTTTCTGTCTAACATACCTGTAGAAGCTGCTCTTATTTGTCATGTGTCTTGCCAAATTCAGCTCCAGTTGTGCTTTAGCTTTCCTGATCCTATCCCTACACTCCCAGGCAGCATTCCTATATTCTCCCCAGGGTGCATGTCCCTTAATCTAAGGTTTAGATCATGTGTCCTGCTTTACAGAAAGTCAGCATTTGAACTGAAAGGACCTGTAGTAGAAAAACATGCTTCATCTCAATGGAAATCACTTTAACTTCAAACATAGTTTATTTGAGAATGTTATCTTCTTAGATCACTTTTAATTATTCTACAGATTTGAGTTCTTTGATTCTTTGAGAATCTTTTATTTTGGAGGCTGGTGAAAAGTCATGAGACTTGCTAAAACAAAGTGGGGCACTTCTGTTTTGAGATGAAAAACTGTTTTTGGAAGCAGAAGCTTGTGAGAAAACTGAGCTTTCTGCTGTAAAATATGTGAAATTTTGCTTATTCCTTAAAAGATGCAGCCAACTTAATGTACCCTGTATGTGCAGCTCCCTGGGGCAGCAGTTGAAAATTTGGCCAAGTGTCCTCTTTAACTTTCTTAGGTGATTGTGGGCACCAACAGGGAGGCAGTTGATTCGGGTCCTGTGTTCTTTTAAGTAGAGTAGGCTTCTAAACTGACCAGCAATTAGGGGGTTTGTGCTTGCTTGGATTTTTAGTTTCTGATACAGTGTGGCTGTAACAGAGAAGCTGGTTCTTTGAGGGGGTTGGGTTTTTTTTTTAGTTGGTGGGTTTTTTGGTGTGTGGGGTTTTTTTGGTTTTGTGGGGGTTTTTTTGGTAATAGCTTCCTTTGTTTTAAAAACTTTATTCTGCATATTTTTATTTAAAAATGTCAATTGTAATAAAGCACTGAGGAGCTGCATTTTGGGGAAAAAAACCTAAGCAGTGGGTGATTGGACAGCTGTTGTGTGTAGGATACTGAAGTTCTCTTCAGTGCTGTCAAGTCAGCTCTGCTGTAGGAGTTTAACAAATGGCAACAGTAATGCACTAAAACAAAGTGGAATATATTTCAGCACTGCACATGTGATCAGACTTCGCCTTGGCGATTTTTTTTTTCTTTTTTTTTCTGGTGGGGTGGGGGGCCTCAAAACTTTGACAGTTTCCCAAATCCTACCCACGTACCATCCTTTCCTGACTTAAATCATGATGAGATATGCATGCAAAATAGCTCATTTATCTTACCATTCTTAAGTGCAGATCTATCTGAATTTGCACTTTGTAGGTCTGTAGATACTAGATACCGCACTGCAGTACTGTATCAAAACAATACTGGGTTAACAGATTTAGGAAATTGCTACTTGTTTAGTGGGTATCATGGTAATTAAATATACTGTTACAGTCTTGTTGTAACTATTAATGATTATAATTGCTATGTATCAGATACAATGTAAAATTTGAGATCTCGCAGCCATTCGTGGTTAGCAACTAAAAAAATTTTTTGAGACTGAGGTATCTGGTAAAACTGGAGTGCATTGGCGTAACTGGTGTGATTGGGCCCAGTCAGTTTAAAGTGCTCTCAGAGGTTTTGTGGAACTCCCTATTCCTACAGTGTAACATGGTGTAAATCGCAAATGTGAAGTTAGTGGAGTTACAACATGGAAAAAATGTAAGTTCAAAGAGTTCTGATACTACTGCCGTCTTCAAACTACAGATTAGTGATTGCTTCAGTATTTTTTTAAACTGCTGACCTATCTTACATTACAAATGACTGTTCTCAGTAGTGGGCTAAAGCCACTACTCCAGTCAATAAGTTGTCTATTCTTTCAGATCAAAGTTGACATTATGTAAATCTTCAAGAACAGAAGAACTAAGTTCCTCTGATCAGTAGACTACTTAAAGCAGTGAACCAGCCCATACTGAAAAAGGGATAGAAGGGATATTCTTCTTCATTTATGAATCGATGTGATGTAATCTGATGGTAGCCATGAGAATGATGATCCAAAATCAGCATCTTATTTAGTGTTTTGATACTTTGATATTTTTGTACTATGAAAGGTAAACTTGAGTTCAGTGGAAGTACAATGCCAAAAATGTAGACTAGTACTAGAAAGGTAAAATTGATGCCCCAGATAGGATCATTAAACTCTGTATCATCGTGTTTTTAAGTGTTAAGAGTCAACAAAATTGGATAAGGTTAAATTGATTATGGCACAATGTTGAAAGCAACAGGTGTGGAAAGTGAGGTGCTGAGACTGTGGGTGGCACTAAGGTGTATTATAACGTAGTGCAGTAGGAATTTTGGTTGAGACCACCTAGGAGTGGTCTTGGGCCTGAATCATGAACTGTTAAATTTGGTAGGTCTACCTGTGCACATTAGAATAACCCACGTGTAAGGCTAGTGTTAAGTTCACTTAGTGTGTGCTTGTGTGAAGTATTTGCGTGAATATTTATAATACTTTTAGAACACCTACTGGCTTTTAAAATATATTATAAATAGTAAGAAAACCCAACAACTTTAACAGAACAGGTAGTAAGGGCAAAATAATTATACCATATTTGATACTGTGTGAAGTGACAAATGATATGCTAACAAAGCTATGGTACCCTAACTTGCAGCACGTTATTATCAAATTAATCACATCAAAAAGATCAGTGGTCACTGTGCAATGAACTGATACAACTGAAGAAATTAGTAAGGGAGGAGGAGAGAAACATTAGAATATAATACATGTGAAAACATAATTTAGATTTTTTTTCCTGTTTGGCTTCTGTTGGAGAATCATTCTCTTTGAAGTTCTAGCTTGTTTAGGGTCATACTTTGGAGGAAGAAATTTTGAAATATTTAAAACTAATGAAATAGAGCAAGAAAAAATTTCTTAATCAAAACCTAGGGAGTTAAAGTCTGGACAATTTCTAGGAGGCTATTTAACTGAGATTTACTCTTACATTTCTTTTACCCACACAGTAATGGAAATCTGTATGGACCTGGCAGGATGGGTATGTTGCGTAAAACAAGGTTGGAACCCATTCCTCCCTCATTAACTTTTGATTAATGTTGTGTGTGTTTGGGATTTTATGATAAAGAAGCTGCTCTGCCATTCAAGTCCTCGTCCCACTGACAGCTATATCCAAACTGAGTGTGACTCAGTTTAATTTTCACGTGACAGATGCTATGAGGTGCTGGTTTCAATGAAGTTGTATTGGGTTTGTGTGGCAAGGTTTTGGTAACGGGGAGGCTACAGGGGTGGCTTCTGTGAGAAGCTGCCAGAAGTTTCCCCTATGTTCGATAGAGCCAATTACAGCTGGCTCCAAGATGGACCTGCTGCTGGCCAAGGCCGAGCCAGTCAGCGATGGTGGTAGTGCCTCTGTGATAACATATTTAAGAAAGGGAAAAAAANGGGATAACATATGTAGGAAGGTGGGGGGGGGGAGGGGAGCAGGAACTGCACAATTGCAGCCGAAAGAGAGGAGTGAGAATACATGAAAGAAACAACTCTGCAGATGCCAAGGTGAGGGAAGAAGGAGGGGGAGGAGATGCTCCAGACACCAGAGCAGAGATTCCCCTTCAGCCTGTGTTGAAGACCATGGTAAGGGAGGCTGTCCTCCTGCAGCCCATGGAGGTTAACGGTGGAGCAGATATCCACCTGCAGCCGACAGAGGACCCCGTGCTGGAGCAGGTGGATGCCTGAAGGAGGCTGTGACCCCGTGGAGAGCTCACACTTGGACCTGCTCCTGGCTGGAGCAGGTTTTCTGGCAGGACTTGTGACCCCATCGGGGACCCACGCTGGAGCAGTCTGTTCTTGAAGGACTGCACCCCATGGAAAGAACCCACACTGGAGCAGTTCATGAACTGCAGCCCATGGGAAGGACCCATGGAGAGTTGGAGAAATTCGTGGAGGACTATCTTCCATGGGAGGGACCCCATCCTAGAGCAGGGGAAGAGTGTGAGGAGTCCTCCCCCTGAGGGTGAAGGAGCAGCAGAGACAACGGGTGATGAACTGACCACAACCCCCATTCCCTGTCCCCCTGCACCACTCGCGGCAGGGAGGTAGAGAAAATCAGGAGTTAAGTTGCGCCCGGGAAGAAGGGAGGGGTGAGGGGAATGTGTTTTAAGATTTGGTTTTATTTCTCATTATCCTACCCTGATTTGATTGGTAATAAACTAAATTAATTTTCCTCAAGTCGGGTCTGTTTTGCCCAGGACAGTAATTGGTGAATGATCTCTCCCTGTCCTTATCTCAATCCGGGAGCATTTTGTTATTTTTTTCTCCCCTGTCCAGTGGAGGAGGGGGAATGATAGAGTGGCGTTGGTGGACATCTGGCGTCCAGCCAAGGTCAACCCACTGTGGAAGTCTTAGCTGCTTATACTACAGAATTAGGTTAAAAAGGGAAAAATGTCTGCAACAGGTGTCCTACTCTGTAGATGCACTGAAAAGACAAAATGAGTGTGAATGAGAAATACGAAGAAGTAGAGAGAAAAAAAATCTCCCGTTTTGGTTGCGGAATCTCCCCTCTGTGGCTGAGCTCAGGTTCTTCATCCTGTAGATGAGGCGCTTAGGGACATGGTTTAGTGGGCATGGGGGTGTTGGGTTGACGGTTGGACTCGATGACCTTAGAGGTCTTTTCCAACCTTGGTGATTCTATGATTCTATGATCTGCAGCCTTTACCCTCTGGTGAACAAGAACCAGGCAGTATGCACACTGTTGTAACACAACTCCTGTCTCATATTGACATTTACCAATATACTTTTCCCAGCCAGCATTGCACATTGCCAAAAGTACTTATGTGAATCTATAAAAACAGAAGTCCTGTTTTCTGTTAAGTTAGTGAAGCAGGGAGATTTCCCTCCCAGGTTAACTCAAAACAAATCTGTTATAAGAATGGACTCTGGTCAAGGTAGAGAGGAAAAATCGTATGGCTGCCAGAAAAAATACTAATAAAAGAGCATGTTTGTCCCTGTGCACTAGGAGGAAGAAAAAAAAATTATCACCATGTGTAACAACACCATCTGCTTGACTGCTGCCATAAGACTTGCACACTTCATTCTAAACATAGCATGTATGTGCATATTGAATATGTTGTTTGTGGTTTGAATTTTTGTCTTGCTAGAAGTTTTAATCCATTTTTCCCTTTTGGTATTGTGGTAGTTTGAACATCTGAAGTATTATTAGCTATATTTTGTATTTTGTTAGTTCAATTTCATTAGCATTCTATAAAATATTCCTAAAAACAAAAAAAAATGCATTTGAGCAAAAGCAGGTTATCCCTTTTAACTACTTTCTCAACCAGGAAGTACGTTGTGCAACAAAATGTAACTGGTGGTTGATTTTATTTTAGAATCCCATGAGCCTATCATACTTTTAAGATACGTGATGTAAGACTACTGAAAAGGGAAAACTACTGAACCTGACTTTTTATGAAGTACCAAGTCACTTGGAAGGTTCTTCCTCAGTGGTGAATTCTCTCCTTTCTTCTTTCCTTTTGATTGGAAAAAGTAGTGTGTTATTAACTTACATCAACCATGCTGCCTTTATATAAAGTGGCAGAGCTGTGGAGGTTACATCACAAAAGGCTGATAGATGGCTTATATTAAATTTAAGCACTTGTCTCCAGATCACTCTGGACTGTAGCCACGGCACTGAATTTGAACAGCTCTGGAGAAAGTGATCGGTGATGTTACTGGTACTGGAGAGGAGGCACGGTGAGAACAACTTACATTGATTGTCAGAACCTTTGACTATGTTGATTAAATGCTGTTTTATGTGGGTTTGCTTTCTGAGAAATCAAGCAAGTAGCTGCACATTATATTTATATTAATGTAATTTATAAAACATTGATAAGAATGATGAGGTCATTCACTAGTGTTGAGTTAGACTGACACATGACTTACCTGAAACATCTTCTGTTATTCTTAAAGCAAGCAATAACTCTTTGCTATTTCCATATCATTTCATAGACTTTAAAATGCGCGTATATAAGCAGAGCATTTCTGCTGGAAATAAACATCTGAAACAATAGCACCATGTCAATGTAGTCCTGTCTTCTATTTAAAACCTTCATCTCAAGTTCTCTCTCTTCTTAAATTAAGCTTCCAAAATGATTCTACTCTAAAATTCCTATTCCAGGGTTTTATTTCTTCAGAGAGTAATTGTGAGTGGCTAATTAATGGCTAAATCCTGGATTTGATTTCTGGATTAGCCTCTAAAACACTTTGTTCTGTCATCAGCTTCTTTCTGTCTATAAAAGTGTAATTTGATTGACTCTTTTACAGGGATTTTGAAATATTTTATTAAAAAGTACCACAGGAGAATAAGAACCTTACTTTTATGTATTATATGGGGATATTCAATCTAAATTTAGACCTGTAAGGAATTGTAAAAAAAACCAAAAAACTATTTGAGACATGTAGAGGCATTTTTTTTCTTGCAACTGATTTCTAAATGGGACACTTGAAACTTCTGAATGGTGGGTGGAAAAAGGTAGTGGACATTGCTCCTAAATGGTTAAAAACTCCTTCTCCCCAAATCACACAGTCACTTCCTTCTGCCTTTTTGTTTTGTTTTGTTTTTTGTTAATGGTCATATGTAAAGCCTTCATTCCCTAGACCATTTTTTGTTTTTGACTTATTTGTGCCCGATAATCTCAATTGACTTCATCTTGATGTCTTCATATCCAAGAAAAAAGTTAGTGTTTTTAATCAGTGCCCATCTGAACGTTTTCCTTTAAAAGGGCCTGATAAGTAATAGTTACCTGTACAGACAGGTTTCTGTATACCCAGAAATTTTACTTAAACTGGATTATAATGACTTTATATGGATTTTGTATAAACATTTTATAGAATTCTAGAAATCTACTATACTTAGTTTTCAGTACCTTTAAGGTTGAACCACATTCAAAATGTAGTGTTTATGTATAATGAAGAAATTATTTTAATCTTAAAATTCATATTCCTTTTCCTAGTTATTTCTACTGTCAAAGATATTGAAAAGACAAACAGGGAGGTAAAGATGCTTGCTGTAAGCAATTGCATGGGCTATTAGTTAAAATGAGTTTTTAAATGGATAAATGATGCCCCTTCAGATAATAAACACAGAACTAAATTAGTAAAAATGCGTAACTCAGCACAGTTGTTACATGATCACTGGTTGGGTGTTTCAACCCCTACCTGAAACATGAAAACTGAAAATCTGTTGAAGTACTGTAGCATATAATTAAATTCTGTTTTTATAACATCTGATACATTATACCATGATACCTGTCTGATTTTCACAATTATACTGAAATGTTCATAATTCAGAATGAGTAATATATTACTCATCATATTTAGGGAACTTAGGAAGTAACATAAAAATAGATGGAAGTGTATGCCTGCCTTGTGTTGCTTTTCTTGCACACATAAAGTAGAAAACCAGTACACAAACATAGAAACACACCAGTAATGTGACATTAATAAAGAAATGAAGTCAGATCTTTTGAACTGTGTTCTTGTTGCAAAAAGACTTGGAGTTTTGATCAAACCCCCTAACTCTTCACTTATTGTTCTTCAGACTTTCATGTATTATTCATGTAACCATAGGTCAGGTATTTCTGTTTATGCAAACCTCGTGAATATTTACTGTAATGGAAGCAAGCTACTCTTAACAAATTTTGGCCATTCTGTTTGTGCAGCCATTATGTGCTTAACTACAAAATGTGCTTCTCCAGAATAAATATATTCTCCGTTAGTATAATGCTCTGATTGCCATTGTAAATTATTTGTCCTCACCTTTTTATTTCTTGTTGTTTGTTTACTGTCTTTTCTCCTACATCTCAGCTTGAATTGGGTTATAGTATACTTGCTGCAGGACTTTGTTGTTGTTGTTTTTTGTTGGAAAGCATCTTTAGAATGGCAGGAGGTGAAAAATTTTAATTCATAATTAGATAAGTTGGTTGCTGTACCCCTTTCTGAATTTTAAACCTGATACAGCATTATGGGCCTTTATTGAGAGGCTATGCAGATTGCTCTAACTTGTCTGATTTGCTGTGAAGATTCAATCAAAATATGTAACATAGTGGTACAGTTTCTTTTCTGAAGTTAAAAATGAGAACAAACTATGGACAGCCTTAGAGGCCTTTATGGTTTGAATGATACAAAAGAAGTCCTTGTGCAACTATTGATATACAGTTTGCATTCTGACATGTAAGTGGATGTTTTTCTTGGTTCCATCTCCCAATTAAACAGGCCAGAAACTAATGAAGTGGATGATGATCCTCCCTTTTTTCTGCAGTAGCTTGCACAGCAGCATCGGACCATGGGGGAGTAGAAGAATGCCTCTTTTCCAGTGGAAGATTGCCCTTGAAATAATGCAGAGATCATTCCTAAATTTCAGGCAGTGTTCCATTTCGAGGGGTGTCATATCTCTTTTCTACTTTTCTATAAAGCTTTTTCAGAAAAAGTAGATTGCAGTCCTTTGGATGTGTTGTTGTAGATACTAAACAGTGGGAACTAGATAGAACTACTGTTAGATGAGTAGTAGACAGCTACTCTGACTACAGTTTTCAGATCAGCTTAGTTATTTGCCATCAAATGAAGTGATGGGCTGAGTAAGTCCCCACAATATCTGCTCTGGATTGCACGCTTTTCAACAGTTTTGTAAGCACCCTGAGGAACAGGTAGCATTTAGTTGCAAATGGCATTAAAGTAGCTGCAAGAGTGGGATTCAAAGGTATAAGCATAAACAGGGGAAAAGATATGCAGGAAAATAAGCCCCCCAAATAAACAGGATGGCAGTCAAAAAAAGGCAATGACAAAATTGCTTATTTGTGTAGAAATAATAATCTTTGCATATATATTACATATTTCAGGAGAGACTGGCTGGAAAGCATTACCCTAGGAAATGGTCTAGAAGCTTCTAATGGATCACGAGTGAACATCACTCCATTCTATTGGGGGAAAAAAGTCAAAGCTACAGTTAGAGATGTGAAGAGGGAGAATAAGCTAACAAATTCTGAAATATTCTTATATGTGCTTCTGTTAAGGGCTTGGGCTGAATTTTGCATCTCACTCTAGGCACCACAATTCCAGAAATGCGTAGCTAAAGAATGTCCACAGAAGAGCAACAGAAATAATGAGAGCACAAAACGATTAAAGCAAAACTGTTAAAGAAAATAATTCTCAAATCTTGACAAGAGAAAAAGGTGATAGTCTTTATGTATGTAAACAAATAAGTATTAAAAAGAATGAGAATTATCTCTTTTGCACATCTGCTGCAAGATGAGCTAGCATAATTCAGATTTAGCATAGTTTTAGTTATGAAGTTCCTTCCAGCTCTGTTTTTGATTAGTATGATGATTAAAATCAGCTTACCTTCGTTCTTGAACTGTGTTGTTAAATACCTGTTGTTGTTCCAAAGGAGCTGTATGTGTATGGATCTGCACTAGGAAATATGAGCTTATGTAGATATAAAACCTTTCGTGTTTAATTTGTGCAGTTACGGTGAACTCTAATTACTATAATGATTCATAATTTCATGAAGCTTCATATTCAGAAAAGAATAGGAATAGGGAAAACTTGAAATTACTTTGTTTCTATTGCAGTGCAAATATCCTGAACTTTTCATTTCTTGTGAAATGGAATTTGTTTTCTACAGCTTCAAGACCTTGCTAATGCTTTGTTCAGTTTCACAGTGCCCCATGAAAGCCAATCCAAAGGTTTTTTTTTCTAGTTTATTTTACTTCTTCCGAGCTTTAACTATCACACAACTATCCTATTTTGACAGTATTACAGCTGTAGTACAAATATGCTAAACTTAAGAAACCAGTGGTGTGATAAGTGACAATATAATTGCTAGGTATTGTATTTACATAATTAGCTGTGAAATTCATGCCTAAACATTGTCTTTGTTTAAAATATATAAACTCATTTTTGAGAGCTGTTATAAACATGTCCATAACATCTCAGGTGTACCGTCTTTCATATGGCATGGAGTAAAAGTATTGCTAAGGACTTCCTGCCGTTACATGGAGATGGTATATGAAAAAAATCTCTGAAGTTACAACCACTATTTTAGTAATAAAAAAAAATAAAGAATACTTTAAAACTCTTACTTTAAAAATTCTTCCGGTTGATTAGAATAATAGAGAAAGCTTCTGCTTGTTTCCATTCTGAAGGAAGGGATTTAGAAAGTGGGAGTAAAATCTGGTGACTTGCATTTAAGTTGGCCCAAAAAGGAACACTATTTACTCCTATTTGTCTATCTGTGCATGTTGCAATAAAAAGGTTAGTTTGGATAATAACAGATAGATGATACTTAGCTGCAATATAATTTTATATTAGAAATTTAACTAACAAAATTTTGATTCTAAATGTTCTAACTTAATTGTGGGATGATTCCTTATTCTAGATCTTGTTTTTAAACTCATCCTTCAAACTAGTTCTTCTGAAGAACTTAATGCTTCTCAAATTATCTCAAAAGCTGGACACAACTATGCCTAATTTCTGTAACTGAACTGGCATGATTTCTTGGAATACTGTGTGGTGAAACACTGGCATAGGTTGCCCAGAGCGGTGGTAGATGTCCCATCCCTGGAAACATGCAAGGTCGGGTTGGACGGGGCTCTGAGCAACATGATCTAGTTGAAGATGTCCCTGCTTATTGCAGGGGGGATTGGACTAGATGACCTTTAAAGGTCCCTTCCAACCCCAACTATTATATGATTCTATGAAATTGGTATAGCTGTATATTCCCAGTTCATTACATGCTCTCTGGAATGTGTAGGGATAGAGAGAATTGAAGAGCTTTATTTCTGGGAGAAACTCTGAGCAAATCGGTAACACTGTTACTTGAAGTCCTCTTGCGTTGTTGTTCAGAACAGGAAAACTACACTGAAATCAAGATTTGCAAACCCACATAAATATGACTTCAGGAAAAAGTGAACCTTTTAGCAGAAATTTTGTTCTGACTCTCATTTTGCTTTATCCACTATACTTCAGATGCAGCAAGAACTTGAGACAAATTGCATTGTTTCTAAGTTGATTAATTAAGTATAAAATTTTCAAAAAAACAGTATTAGCATAATCTTACTCCCATTGATGTCAGTAGAAGTAGTAGTATGGGGAATAATGGTTAGTACTGTATTGAGCTTTTCTGAAATTTACACTCTTAATCAGCTATTCTGGTTCTGAAGCAGCTATTCATATGGAGACATTTAAGTAAATGTAGGTTATGTGGGTGGAAATTGTGCCTGCTAATGCAAAATCTTTTTTCTCCTTAGAATTGTAACTTTTTCATTCCAGTCTGGCTAATCCTCACATTTGAAATATCATGAGAGATTATATTGTTAGTCACAGAATAAAAGGAGATAGTATAGCAAAAATGCTGCCCCAAACTGTCCAAGGAAAAAAGCAAAGAAATCTTCCTTAATTTCATACTTTTTTTTTCCAAATTTTTTGACTCTGAAAATAATGCATGTGTGCTACTTCTAACATGTCTGATAAACATACATACTTAAGAGCAAGGCACTATAGGTTTTTTATTTGGTGGTAACTCCTATGACTTGATTTCATAGTAAAACACTGTTTTGTGGTTGGTGTTTTTTCTTCCTCACAAGGATTTAAAAGTTAACATACATTAGTTACCCTGTTGTCAGAATGTCTCTATACTATTTTTCTGGTTACTTGTGGCAGTGCAATGCTAATAAATAAGAAGATCAACATGAAAATCTATGTTTTGATGATTTAATACAAGTCAATTATTAAAATGTATATCAACCAAAGCATTACTACACTAATGTCTGCTAGGTATCATGAACTGGTGTGTAAAAGAAGTTTCCAATGGTAAAAATATCCTTTGTGATTTCTGTGATCTTGCTCTGCTACTACTTTCATATGATTCTTTAATTGAACAACTCACCTCTTCTGTCTTAGGTCCATAAACATTTTCATCATTTGGAGAATATTTGCCGCAGCAGGACGCTTCTCCCTGTGTAAACTGGTGTGGATCTTCCACTATTCCGTTTTAAATGCAAAAAAAGGACTATGTGGGTTTGTGTTAGAATAGTGTTAAGTCTCTTGCTTCCATAGCAGCACTTTTCATATAGGCTGGGTGTGGTTATTTCAGCAGGGAATGGGACCCTGGTCTGCTGGGAAAGGTGATACACTTATGTGGCCATGAAGTCAGTGCCAGATGGTGGTGTGGGGCTTCAGGGAGAATGACAGCCATTATTATACCATTATTGTTGTGTTAACATTCACACTATTGTATTACCTTTCAATTTTTCTCTCTTATATTTTCTGTACATTACCTTGTTGTAACTTCAGGGACGTGTTGACTTCATAATATGTATGTAGCTACTTTAAGGACTTCTGAGGTGTTAGATGGAAGATTTTGCATAATTTATCCACTTTAAAGAGTATGAAGTTGTCTTTTTTGATGGGTATAACTGCAGAAAATTTTGGAATGCTTACAACATAAGGTATGTAATTGTATATTCAAAAATGCATATACAGGTACAAATAGCCTGAGCTGAGGTGTTTGTAATCCTCAAATAAGTGTTTCTTTGATTTTATATTCTCAGGTATGTGAATTTTTAACATTTTAAGTGTTTGACAGGAAGTAAAAATGTAAAGAATTCTTAACAACAGTGCATTCCTAAAATGGAGTTAATAGCTAATAAACCAATTATCCAGTCTTTTATTTTATTTGCTCTGAAACTTGGTAACTTGAGTGTATACTGTGAGTTGTGTTCAAGTCATCACAATATTGAAGTAGAATTTAGTGATTTCCAAATATTTGATTCACTTCTTTGTTTTATGATCAAGACTGCATGTAGTTATACCTTAATTTCATTTAGTAACTACCTGTGGTTTTGTTGTCTACAAGGTTTCATGGCTCTCATGAAGTTTTATTGAGAAATAAATTTCAATGGGTTTGCTTTTTAGCAGAGGCACCTGTGTGTCTGAGAACTGTGTGCATGTTCTTAATGTGGTATAAGTTGAGCAGACACAGTTTGATCTTTTTTTAATGACGACTTCACTACCTGCTCCGCTACCCCCCAAAAATCTAAATTATTTCCCTCACTTGGTTTTCTGAATGTCATCTTGTCTGATAATAAGTTCTCTTATGAATAAGACTCAAAGGTTGCTCTTGCCGCTGTGAAGTTCTGGTTTATGAGGCCTTTTACTAGGCCAATTTCAATACATCTTCCACTGTATTCAGAATTCTTAGTGATGCCATATTATGCCCTAATTTATGCATCTGTGTGTTACTAGAAATATCACAAGAATATGTGTGCCTTAGCTGCCACAATTTGTAACTCTCAGGCCTTTTTTATACTTTTGTCTGTTTGTTTCACATACAAAAAACTTTCTGTACTGAGGAAGGCATAATCACTTACACAAAATGCTCATTTTAGTATCAGAGAACACTACTATTCATCTCAACTGATGTTAGCCATCTAGACTGAAAGTTCAGCGCAAGCCTGACACCTAATTGTGCTTGTTTATAGATGTCTGTGTATATGAAATCTTAACTCCTACTCCACAGTCAGTACCATCTTTCCTGGGACCTGTTCTGTTTACTATCTTTGTCAATGACCTGGAGGAGGAGGTGGAACGCACCATCAAATTTGTTGATGACATCAAACTGAGGGGTGTGTTCAATTTGCTTAAGTTACAGGGTTGCTATTTAGGTGGGTGTGAGGTGGAGGAATAGTCCAAAAGTCAACAAGGACAAATATGAAATTCTCCAGCTGTGACAGACTAAATCCCTTTCCCAGTACAGGTTGGGGACTGACTGGCCAGGTTGCAGCTTTGCTGGAAGGCACCTGGGGTCCTGGCAGACAGTAGGCTGAATGTGAGCCAGCAGCGTGCACCAGTGATGACGAAGGCTAACGGTGTAGTGGGCTGTATCAGTAGGAGTATAGTCAGTAGATTAAGAAAGTGATTTTCCACCTTCACTCCCTTTACTTGGTGCTTACTAACCCACATAAGAATACTGCATCCAGTTTTTGCTCCCTTAGTGCAAGAAAGATATTAATAGACTGGAATGAGCATGGCATAAAGCTACCAACCTGCTCCACTTACCCTGTAAGGAAAGGCTGACAGAACTGGGCTTCCTCAGCCTTGGAAAGGAGATGGCTTCAAGGGGACCTAGTGGCAGCCCCTTAGTGCTGTACAGGGAGACTGCCAGTAAGATAGAGCCAGGATCTTTATTGAGGGAGACAGTGGGAGAGAAAGATAACAGTCATAAAGGGAAACAAAGGAAGTTCCAGCTGGGTAAAAGAAGAGTTACCATAAAGATAGTCAAGCAATGAACCAGGGATGTTTTAGAATCTTTGTCCTTAGGGGTTTTCAAGTCTTGAATGGAAAATGTTGTCAGCACCTTGGACTGAATTCAGTGTTGACTCTGCTTTGAGCTGGAGGTTCATTCCTGATACTCTTTCCAATTTGAATTATTTTAATGAAAGTAATTGCTTGTATTTATGCAACTTCAAGTGTGTCCTAGGTGTTAACTTTATGGTAAGCTGATTCACTCTGCTGACTATGGATTAGATCTCTGTTGACTATAAAGAACATTTAGACAGTCTGTGCACCTGTGGGTGTCTTCATGTAAATTTCTTAAACTGAGCCTTATCTCTAAAAGTAGTACAAATCTGATCTGGGGAATTTGGACTCCCTCCTTTAAAGCAGAGAAACCTCTGAAGAGCTTTCATCTCAGTTTTCTTTGCAACCTATTTTAGGATGAGATGAATCACTTCTAGTGCCATTTATTTGCTATCCCAAAAGCCTGTATTTAAAAAAGGAAAATCAAGTTGAGATTTCAACTTTTCACTTACCAATATGAAAATCTGTGATACTTATTTTCAAAAGTGCTAAGCATTCCACAATTGCTTCAAAATATTTATATCTAAAAATCAAGTCCTCATTGTGTTCAGGCCAAATAAATTACTACTTAGGTATTTTGGAAAATTTGCAATAGAATCTGTTGAACTTTTCCTACACTGTTTAGTGTCTGAACTGAAATACTGAGTACTGATTAACTTCAAATGCTCAGGTATTGACCTCTTTTGGAGGAAATTGTTCTGTTCCAAAGACATAGCCGCTATACTTAAACAATTTCATGTTTCAAAAGTTTTGGAAAGAAAATAAGCATTTTTGTACAATCTGGAGACAGAAAATAATTTGTCATTTTCCTGTTTAGTGTAAGAGAGGAAGGCTTGGGCTGAATTACTTCTTGTTACTTATTGAGGGTGGGAAAAAAAATGGTTTAGCACAGCAATTTGTGACACCTAATTATTTGCTTCACTACTCTACTTTGATTTGCTGAGCAATTATCTCAATTAGGGCTAGCTGTGCAGTTAGGGCCAAGTACCAAGTCAAGCTGAATCTCTTATTATGCTAGTGCTTGCATCAGATAGTACACTATAAAATCAAGATGTTAAGTTCTGTTGCCGATTTCTTTGTTTTAGAAGACAAGGTATGTAGCAGTGGAAATCATCCCCATACACTGAAGGACAGAGGACAGATTTGTGATGGCAAGTAAAATAGTAGATGTGGTGTCATATCTTGAAATCCTTCTTTTAAGCTCTAGCACTGACTTATAGTACACAGTACTGTCATCTGGGACTTGATCTGTGTGACTGTATGCAGCCTCAGTCATTTGGGAGTTGATCTTCCAAGCCAGTAAGTGCCCTCAGTATCACATGACTTTACCAGAAGATAGCTATCCTCAAGACTTAATAAAATCAAGATTGTGTCCTCTCTGAACTTTGAGTACTCATATGAGGTATAAAAATGCCAACTCAAGAGCAAAATTTGTTAATGCTTGTTAACATACTGCAAAACTTTGTTAAGATATGTATGTTCAAGGTATATATTTTTAACATACTATAGTTGTACTCTGTACTCTACTTGGTGGCTAGTATGAAGCAGTTTCGGACCTATTTTGTCAAATGCAAAAAGATTTATGTATTACTTTATGTAAAATAATTAAATGGATTTTTGTTAATCCAGAACAGATTTCCCTTTTTCTTCCTTTTATTAGTTACATTTTGGCTATTCAGAAACAATGATTTCTTTTTTTGACTTGATAAATGTGAAGTATTGTTAAAGAGACCTTTTCATTTGGTGTGTGTAGAAGATACATGGACTTCATTTGCTGTTACATAAACTTTGCTTTTGTACTTCATACCACTCCTGCAGCAACATCAAATCCTGTTTAAAGGTGTTGGGTTTTTTTCCTAATAATAAGCACCTGTGGCATAATCCAAGTTGTACTGAAAACAATTTCAGAGCTGTTGGTATTCAATGTCACTTTGTGTTGCTTTGCTTAAAATATTACCAGTTTGATCATAATTAATACATCTTTCTGATAATATACATTGAAACTGTTTGCGTACTAGAAGATTTTAATGTATAAAATGACTTGGTTTGTAGGTTGTGAGAAAATAATTGCAGCTGATGAGAACCTGCTCTTAATTCACAGGCCTTTTTTTGTCAGCTGGGATGGGTTGGTTTGGGGGTTTGTTTACATTGATTCATACTCTGGAGAGAGTCACAGTTTCGGTCACTTGTTGATTTTTCTTTGTGTATTCTTTTCCAATTTACCTCCCTGAATTAAGTTCTTTTAAAAGTCAACCTTCAAGCTCGTTGCTACTATGTGAAAACAAAAACAACCCCTTCAGTTCCCTGCTAATGAAAAGGATGCAGTCTGAGATGCAGCAGGCAGCTGCCCCGTGAGATTTTGTACTGACTGGACAGCTGACAAACCCATATTCCCCAACCAGGCTCAGCAAATGTTACCTACTTCCATGTGTAGACAAACAACTGAGGAGCCCAGGAGCCAGTGATATCATAGGAGAAAGTGGCCAAGTACCAGCAGAAGGAGCTTGGGAATACTTTAGGAAACCAAACTATTTCGAAACCAAACTGTTTCTCAGTACCCTGGGAAAATGGTTATCAAAGATAACCTTTATTCTATGAATTCCTTTAAAACATAACATGCAAGTTCTTCCAAACTTGTTTTGCTATATATAATTTTATGCTGAAAATATGGGAAAATTTTCACATAAAGTAGAACTTTATTTATAAAGTGAATGTAGAATTATAAAATATTTATTTATAGCTGAAAACATGTAACTAATTAAATTCTGTAACCTACTACTATATTTACTCTCTCCCTGTGACCCTCCCCTGTACAGTGCTATGAGACCTTCTAAGGCTACATCTAAACTAGTAAATAGACCATGCCAGGGACAATTTTCTGTCTCAGAGCTACACTATTGTGGTACAGCTTGACTTGCATCCTTGTCCCCTGAAACTCAAGCAGTTATTTCCATAACTGCTGTTATGAATACTGCCCAGCATAGGCTAAAGTTGTTTTAGGAATCAGGTCTCAATTTAACAGTATTGACAATATACCAAGGCCAGTGTTTAGCTTTGCCCAGCCTTGTTTAGTTTACTAGTATAGTGTAGCACAGAGGTCTGAATGTAGGAGCTGGAGTAGTTGTTTGTGTTAGGAGAAGAGAATATTACCTCTTCACATTCAGTCCATTGTGCATTCTATACATTTCCAATTCTACTTCCTCCATCCTAGTGATAAACATCCTAACAGAAATTTTCTAACCAATGCCAGTAAAATTTTTTGATGCAGAAAATCAGTGGGGAGTAAAGGATGTAATCTGTGCAGCACCTCTCCCATTGCCTGTAAATGAGGATATGGGCCACATTTCACAACAGGATTGAAATATGCTAGAGGCCATGTTCATCCAATATCTGAGTTTGAGATCAGAAGATGTAGCAAGTCTGAGTTTCATTTGAAGCTATCGAACCTTTATAATAGCTGTAACAGATAGGGCTGTACTGGGCCAGTCTCCCAAAGTTTGAGACACCTCAAGACATCCTAAATATGTTGATCTAGTCTCTTCAGGCTATATGCTACTATATTTTTTATTGATACTAAATTTTTATAGGAGTCTTGACAATTCATCTCAAACTTCTAAAATAATCCTAAGGTGTTGAATAACCAATTCTGAACTAAAAGTGTTGTTCACAATTGATGATTTTTTTTTACTTGATGTTATTGACAGAATGGTAAAAAAAAAAAAAAATACAGCAGTCCAAAAACACAGCAGATCAAGAACTGTCCATGTTTCAGAACTTTCCTATTTCTAGATTAACCTGCATTTTATTATCATCAGGTTCAGATTAAATGTAATAGCAGTAGAAAAGTTTCTCAAAAGAGTCTGTAATTTACACCTTCCACATTCCATGTAAATTCAGCAGTGTGGCATAAGCCGAATGCTGTCTACAATACTGTAAAAACTTAATCAGCTAGTTTGAAAAGGATTGAGGAGTGTTAGAAAATTTAAAAGGAGCAGGGGGAGGGAAGAGAAAATTCTGTCAGGTAAGACCACTGAGGCATATAACATGGCACATCTACAGTGACATACAGAGTCTATGATCAGACTAATCAATGCCTCACAGAAATACCTCTGCTAGAAGGTAATTAACATCACAAAATATCTGCAACAGAAATTAATTTTAATGAAGGTATATCTGGATGCATGTACAGTGACTAATGAAAGAAATCTTCTGAAACTTTATCACATCTGCTCCATAAGCAGCAACAGGAAAAGATTACATGTAGAGACCATGGCAATTGATAGCAATGTGTGTGAGTAGGTTTCAGGCTGAGGAAGCCTTAGTCTGTTAACACAGAGGATACTTTGCCACCAGTGGAGGAGCATTTAGCATTGTTGGTGTGAATGAATTGAGTGCTGTTCCTGCATCTAGAAAGCGTGATGACAAAGCATCTTTGTTCTGTGTCAGTAACCATGAGATCCAAGCAGTTTCAGAGAGAGCAGAAAGAACTGGGACTTTGGTTATCCTGTCTGAACATGAAGAGGCTGAGGGATGACTTCAGGAGTTTTGAAATACGGTCCTGTGACATGGACGCGGTATAAATGCACATCTTTCAGGGAGGATAAGAGATTATGAAGTCACCATTATAGATTGCTAGTCTGCCTGTGCTGAAACTGTATGAGAATCTGAGCTGTTCCTGCTCACAAGGCGCTCTGTAAATTATTGTGCACCAGCTGACGATGTGCCTCATGCAAATGGTGGGGGATCAGCAAAAGGATATTTCCAGAGTTGTATTCTGGGAACTGCTGCATCACTCAAACAAAGGAGTGGAAGGGTGCTCCTTTTTAAAAGTGATAATACACAATCCCTTCTATATTATAATATAAAGCCTACGTTACTCCCAGTTAAAGTGCTTAAGTGCTTTTTGGATCACTATTCAAACAATCTGTATAGACAGATTGTTTGACCAACCTGATCTCCTTCTATGATCAGGTGACCCGCCTAGTTGATGAGGGAAAGGCTGTGGACGTGGTGGACCTGGACTTCAGTAAAGCCTTTGACACTGTCTCCCACGGCATTCTCCTGGAGAAACTGGCGGCTCACGGCCTAGACAGGTACATTCTTCGCTGGATAAGAAACTGGCTGGACGGCCGAGCCCAGAGAGTTGTAGTCAATGGAGCTAAATCCAGTTGGCGGCTGGTCACGAGTGGTGTTCCCCAGGGCTCAGTTTTGGGGCCAGTGTTGTTCAATATCTTTATCAACGATCTGGATGAGGGGATCGAGTGCTCCCTCAGTAAGTTTGCACATGATACCAAGCTGGGCGAGTGTTGATCTGCTGGAGGGCAGGAAGGCTCTGCAGAGGGACCTGGACAGGCTGGATCGTTGGGCCGAGGCCAACTGCATGAGGTTCAACAAGGCCAAGTGCCGGGTCCTGCACTTCGGCCACAACAACCCCAGGCAACGCTACAGGCTTGGGGAAGAGTGGCTGGAAAGCTGCCCAGAGGAGAAGGACCTGGGGGTGCTGGTTGACAGCCGGCTGAACATGAGCCGGCAGTGTGCCCAGGTGGCCAAGAAGGCCAACGGCATCCTGGCCTGTATCAGGAATAGTGTGGCCAGCAGGAGCAGGGAGGTGATCGTGCCCCTGTACTCGGCGCTGGTGAGGCCGCACCTTGAGTACTGTGTTCAGTTTTGGGCCCCTCACTACAAGAAGGACATTGAGGTGCTGGAGCGTGTCCAGAGAAGGGCAACGAAGCTGGTGAAGGGCCTGGAGAACAAGCCTTATGAGGAGCGGCTGAGGGAGCTGGGATTGTTTAGTCTGGAGAAGAGGAGGCTGAGGGGAGACCTCATCGCGCTCTACAACTATCTGAAGGGAGGTTGTAGTGAGGTGGGGGTTGGTCTCTTCTCCCAAGTAACCAGCGATAGGACGAGAGGAAATGGCCTCAAGTTGCGCCAAGGGAGGTTTAGGCTGGACGTTAGGAAAAAATTCTTTACTGAAAGAGTGGTCAGGCCTTGGAACAGGCTGCCCAGGGAAGTGGTGGAATCACCATCCCTGGAGGTATTTAAAAGACGTATAGATAAGGTGCTCAGGGACATGGTTTAGTGGGCATGGTGGTGTTGGGTTGACGGTTGGACTCGATGACCTTAGAGGTCTTTTCCAACCTTAATGATTCTATGATTCTATGACATAAGAGTCCTACTCCCAAAGTCTTCTCATATAGAAAGTATTGTTAATACCAGAGGAAGGATTATTCCTTCAATAAAGGATTGACTGTGGAATATCTCAATCATTCTAACCATGCTACAGGAGACAAATCAGTAAAAATACATAACTTTGCTTTTTTTAGTAGAAAACTGCTATGGCATTGTTGAACAGAATCTGATTGTCACATTTCCAGCAAAATACAACAAAATAGTCTGTGGGCATGGAGCTTTGCAATTCATGAGAGAGAACGGTTTATACAAACATCTCATTCCTGGCTTATACTTCATATTTTGTTTGAAGTGTGATACTACGAACAAAAATAACTCTAAAAATAATGCTTTCTTGTCAAGAGATCTATTTTCTCACTTTATATTCATTATCAGCTTATTTCAGTAACAAAACCACTTTTTATTGCATTTTATTTGAGAGAGTAGAATAAATAGTACTTAGTGAGCTCAGCTCTGTTTCTTTACGTGCAGTGTCAGCAGAACATTAACCAATTTGAAATTGTAGCTCCAGCCAACAAATACATTGAAGGTTGATTGTATTCTTTAGTATCTCAGAAGGGATAGTTTCACTCATGAAAATTCATTGTTGATGCTGATGTGGAATAGGATCCAGGTTATCTTAGAAATCATAAGCAGAGATTTGAAACACTACCAGATTTTCCTTGTGACTTTTCCCTGCCTCTCTTGCATGCAGTGTGATTTGAAATCAGTATAAACTGCAGTGTAGAAATTGTGAGCCCCCCCAAAGACTGAAAAAGATGAAGGGGGGTGAGGGGAAAGGCAAACAGGAAGGAGAAATGAGCAAAACTCCCTTAGTCAAAAATAGATGCTGAAAAATGTTCAGCTGTGTAACATTTTATACACTAATTTGCTGCTAAACTAACTTCAGCACTGTCTCGTCAAATTCTTTGCTACCATATGATGTTACATTTTAAGAAGACTGGCAAGTTTACAGCTCCTCTTTTTAGCTACAGGGTAATTCTCCACCTCCTACATTGAACCAGCATTGTACGGAAGCACTTTCTGTTCCTGAGCTTCACTTATTTTCACATTGTGTTTGAGAGTAACAGTAGGCAGTAGTCTTATTACGGGGAGGGAAGGAGGAGGGAGGAGTTGTTTTTCCAGGAGTGTTTGCAGGGTACTGCGTGTTTAAAAGGTTATAGCAATTAGGAAGAGAACATTTATTAGTGACTGCATAAACATAGAAGGTATCTCTTGATGAAATTCTGAACAATATGGATAGTACTTAAGCAAGTAGCTAAATGATTTATGTTTATTATCTTCTGTTACTGCTATTCCTCACTTTTAGTGCTGTATATCTGAATATTAGATATATTATTTATAAGTATAGGGTGACTTATAAGCAACACTGTAGAAAACTTTATAAGACAAGAAGGAAGATTCGTTTTAACTGAAAGTGAAGTGTAGTCTTATACAAAATGGGGAAGAAACGGTAACTGGATGCTGATCTCGCTACGGTAATGACTTCGGTGAAGCCACATTATTTTCTGGTGCCTCGGTTTCTCTATAGACAATGTGGGGTAATGGCTCATAGCTTCTGCATAGTATGTTGATTAATTAAAAATACAAATGGAGCTTTAGATATGTTGGAGTAGATATTTTAAAGATATCTACTTTAAATACTTTATTTATAGTCTTAAATTATAAGACTATAAATTTAAAAAAGTTTCTAAAAATTTTATGGATTTTAATAATTAAACTTTTTGTGTTTGAATTGAAAGAAATAGAAGTTTGAAGATGATATATTCCTAAGAAATGTGCACATGATTTTGTAACCTATGTTAACAGGAGTGGCAGTAAGTAGGTAGCTGGAAGGGATGAAGTATTGTGGCAGAACTTCAGTTTATTATACAGACTGGCCAGCTTCTAGCCTTTCTTGGATGGGAAGGCTGGTTGAAGTATTTCTCGATGTACTTTCCCAATCCAATCTCTGCAGTTCTGTGAAATACATATATTTCTTTTGACAAAGAAGGTAACTTCATGTAATGGCCAGAGTCTAGTAGTTTACCATGTATATGAAATAGTAGTTGGTTTTTGTCTGTTTTATTCAAACAGTGTTTTACCTTTAGTTAAGTGGTTGTATATAGCTGGTGTTGTATAGATAAATAATATACCGGTGGAAGACACCAGTAATTGAGTCTCCTAAATAATCTATATTTTCTGAAAAGGTACCACTTATGTACAGTATGAAGCTTTTTATCCTTTCATCTCTCATCTGGTAGTGACTTCTGTATTTGCTTTGCCTTTCATTCCTCCAGCAAAATAAAAGTAGCAGACCTTAGAGTCTTGAAACAGTCAGATGAGCTTATTTCTACCTTAAGGAAAAAAACCCTTAAACTTACTGCACAGTGCTTCCATGAAATACCCATTTGTTATCATTTAATTTTATCTTATTTTAATTTTCTTATACACAATAGTGATTCATGAACACAGCAGAGATTACTTTTCTTAAAATACTGTGCGATACATCCTAGTTTAATGAAAGTTTTCATTTTTAATTAAATTAGAGGAAAAGGCTTCCATCCTTTTTCCTTTTCCTCAGGGGAGATAACATTGTGCCATGTTATTAGCAAGTTTCCTGGGGGCGCTTTTTTGCTTTGATGAATTTGTCATAGTCAAGGAACACTGGAAGCTGGTAGCTTGCCAAAAGGCATACATTTTAGATTTATGTTACAACCTCTGTATGTTAAAATTTAGGTATATTGATAAACCACTGAGAAGGACAGGTTTCTGGTTTAGATTTAGCTAGATGTTTCTGTTCTCTAATACCTATTGCATAAACGTAATGTAATTTAGCTTAGAGAAAACTATAAAGAGAAAGGCGCTGGGGGGGAATGAGGGAGGAAAGAGTCACAAAAGTATTCTTTAAATACATAAGTCAGTTACTAAAAAGAATTAAGTGTACTGCTCTCACAGTAAAGAAGAGATGCAGTAACGGACTCAAACTGCATCAAACAGGTTTCAGGTTAGTCTTCAGAAAAAAACCTTTCTAACGGTAAGGATGAAGCAGTGCTGGAATGGATTGCATGAGGAAACTGGATTATTCATCTTGGTGGAAGACAGATCAAATAAGTTATCCATCAGAAATTGTGTTGTTGTGGCTGATTCTGCCTTGGAAAAACATCCTGCAAGATGTATTTTTTTGAGTTGATGAAGAAGTCTTTAATGAAAATGTCTCTTTATAAAAACCTTTACTGCTGAAAACTTGTGCAACAATTTGTACCCTCACATGTGTTGGAAATGGGATTGAAAGCAGACAGATGTTTCTAGATATTAACTGTGACTCTCAGTATGGGTATAAGTAACCTAGCACTCGTTTTAGAGTTGTGGAGCGTGGTTTGGTTTTTGAAGAAGGCTATTTCAGCTGTACTCTTTGAATAAAGACTGGCAAAAGAGTACTTAGTATAATTTTTCAACTGATGGGAATATTCACTTAATTTTTCACACAAGTATGTAAATGTTAAAAAGCAAAGAAATTCTGCCCCACCCCCCCGAATTTGTTGATTTAGAGTCTAAAGTGCCTACCACTTTTTTAAAGAAAAAAACATTTTATTTCAGGAAACTTGTTTATGTATAATCTAAATCATTCAATTCTTCTCAAGAAATAAACACCTTTATTGTAGACAATACATGCAATGTTACTCACTTGTTTTTCAGAAGTACAGGGAGGTGCTATTGCCCATGTATGCATCTTAAAACTAGACAATATAAAATCTGACATTTTGTATAAACTTTTATGAGGTTATTAAGCCACTTGGGCTAGAGAACAGTGGAATCTGGACTTTCTGTTCAGCTGTCGTCTTCAGTTCACAATTTGACCAGGGCCAGGAAATTAACTCCACCTGAAAAATGTAGCTTTGTCTGTGCAGTGTCATTTCCGATATCTCCACATGGTAGAAACTAGAGAGTGAAAAAACAGCAGTCAGCCCCTATCTTGCTCGAGTGATGAGAAATGGCCATAACAAGGCCACTGTCCAATTGTTGCGGTGCATATCAAAACCTATGGTAAGGGATGTCATTATGGTGACTGGAGTTTGGGGAAGTCCAGTGGGGAATCTTAAAAGCTAAGCAAAACTGGCAATACCAGGGCAAGTGAAAGCTGTCACAGACTACTGGGAGGGAATGCAAGTTTGAAATTAAATTTTAAACTATTGATTAGATACTTACCACTGAACCAATGAACTTGAAGGAAAAAAAATCTGTCACAACTGGTTGCCTTTTCAAATCATCCACTCAAAATTCATCAACAAGCAAAAGAACAAAAACTATGTTAAGACGCATGAGAAAGATGTAAGAAAATTATACTAAAAATGTTATAATTCTAGTATAAGAACTTGATGGTACTTTTTTCCTGGAATACTTTTTGCAGATTGTCTGCTCCTCTCAAAAAACATTTTTTTATATATATATATATAAAAAAAAGATAAAAAGTGCAACAAAAATTTGAAGCTTGAAAGATCTTCCATGTAAAGAGACAGCATGATTAGGATAATTTAGTTTGAGAAAAATTGAAATAAGAGGGAGCAAGATCCTTATCCTTCCTCATAGTGTAATGTAGAACAGACAGGAAAAGAATATCGTGAAGCCAAGAACTTTAAATAATCTGTTATAAAATATTTTCAGCCTGTGCCACTTAGACAGGATATCATCAACTAGGGCTAGCTATCTATGTACAAAGTAAGAATACTCGGGATTTCTAAGGCAGAAATAAAAGCTTTTAAAAATGCATAGCTCTATTAATACTTTTTTTTGCCAAATTATTTGTAATTGTGAGGCATCTGGCAACTGATCTCATCAGAAAACAAAACAACATAACTGATTAATCCGAGCAATATTTTGGAAATTACAGCCAAAGGCTATTTCTACTCTTGTAAATTGAAAATGCTGGGGTTCAGAACCAAGTAGTAACCAAACTGTTAGCTGTAACTTTGAAGTGTTGGAGCTGCTCTGGCAGTCTTGACTGGATCCTAAATGCTTCTTGTGCCTAATGTGGGAATTAGCTCATTCCCAGCGCTATTGCCACAGATGTTGTCAGATGCTGTCTCCTCCTGGATGATGAGGAGGAGTGCAGTGGGCATGGTCAGATCATGCTGGTCGAACTCAAACTCAGAAAACAGGACATAGAACTGCTAAACTTACTAACTGAAGCTGTATCCACAATGATTACTAGTTTAAAATCTAAAATAGGGGTAGGTATGTGAGGGATGAATTTTATCTATCCCATCTATAGAGAAATAACAAGGACATATTTCTTAATTTCAGTTGTTAGAAATAGCAGAGGTCTAAATTGCCATGATTTCATTTAAACGTTTTGCAAAACAGTAGGTGCTTTATGTAGGCACCCCCTTCAAAAAGCTATATGTGAGAAAATTATTTTCTGTATATTTTGTGACTAATTTTCTGTTAAAACCCATGACTCTTGAAGTTGAATCTCCAGTGAATACTTTTTTAATATAACTTACTAGCTTTTCAATCACAGGTATTAGAATGTTTGTATACTTTTGTGTTTTAGAAGGAAGGGATAAGATGATGTTTCAGGAAAAAAAAATGATTAGCATATTGAATTTGTTCTTTGTATCCCAATTAAATGTCTTCATTCAAAACCTGCACTTGAAACTGGATTGTTCTGGGAAATCACCTACCACATGAAACATTTTGAAATAAGGTGAGGTTTTTTCATTTCTGTTGCAGTACAGAACAAAAATATATTTCAAGGATATAAAACTTTACAAGATAGGACAAAACTATGTTTTTTCTTCTGGACTATAGCAATTATAAAGAATGATTGCCATTACTCTAAAAACGTAGATCCTAATTTGTTTTTCCCTACCCCTATTTCTACAAGTGAAAAGTTGCTTAAGGATAAAATAAAATATTGACTGAACAGCAAAAGAAATATATTTTTATTTATTTTAAATTTATAGGCATAGAGCAAGGCACAGAAGAAAAAAAAACCAGCTCAATTTCTATCTTTTCAAAAGTACTATTGTTACAAACAATGCTAACAGCAACTGATTGTACAGAATTCTATAGTTCTTCTGACAGTAGCTCAGAGACTGGCACGAAGGTGTATACCAGAGAAATTTAACCCAATGTGGACCAGGTTTGGCCTTGGTATACAACAAAACTCTACAGTGTACATGGGCAAACAAACCAGTAAGCAAAGAATTACAGCATTCACTTCTAGAGTTATCACAATCATTAATCTGATACTGTTCACCAAGTCTTAGGGCAACACATTTTCAGCAAAATTATGCATGTGATAGGAGGAAATGGCAATGCTAACAAACAGTGAATCACTCTGGTTCTGCGAGGCAGATGTTCAGCTGACCAGTTACACAGGAATTACACAGGAACAGAATTCACTGGTCTTGTACTTTCCCCACAATCGAGGAGATAATATAGAGGAGAGGAGGGGAAAAAATAGGTGAACAAATAAGTAGCATGAGATAAGCCCCTAGTAGGTTACTTATAGATTGGTTATTTTCCCCTGAATTCATGAATGGTATTTGGAGAGCTACTTTGTCTTTTTGCTCTGTAGGGAGTTTCTGCTTTCCTGTGTGCAAGAAAAAATAGGTTATATTTTGTGGTTAATTCCTGGTAAGCTTCAGCTGAGGAAATGGACACAGAAGAACTGCAGTGGACAAAGCTAGCATACTGATAAGTGTGTATAGAAACTTCATATGTAAAATGTATTTCAGTGAACAATGTGATTATTTCCACAAACACCTCAGTGTTGGCTATGCATATATAAATTGTCTCCATTCACATAATGTTATCATTGTCTGTGAATAACACAAAACCGCATAGCACATCAAAACAGAAATCGAATTAGTATCATATGACTCCTTCCGTTCACCTGCCACAGCTGCAGTTAATCTCCAGTGTTTAGAAGCTGTAGAAGATAATATAGGAATGTCTCCATAGTGGTGTAGCGTACAGTGCAGAAATCTGCAATCTAGTGGTGGGCTAAGCCAGTAAACCCTGCTCGGGCCCAGAGGTTTTTGTGCAGCTCTGAGCCTGACCTGACAAACTCTACTCAGAAGGTACTGGCAAAGTACTGGGGAGAAGGGAACAAAGGAGCACATCAAACTAAACTGTAATACTGCTTTCAAACCTAAGCTGATTTATTTAGAGCTACCTTTGGTGTCTTTGCACTCTAGTGTAAGTATAGCTCCAGAAAGTTTTCAAACATTAGCAACTAGAAAACACATCATGTATTATACCCATTTTTTTAGTCTTTAAGGGAGTCCTAAATAATGGATGTTTATTGACTGTTATGAAGTCAAAACCCAGATTGCTTATAAAGCTGGTAAAGAAAACAAGTCTTCTATGGGAAATCTCAATATTCTTTATTAAAATAGTGTTAATTCTATATGGCAGCAAAAATGGCACTTTTGAAATACTTTTGAAAGAAAACTCTCAGCATTTGGAATTCTCATTAGGGGGATAGAGTAAATGACAAACTAAAAACTCATTTAGTTTTCTTTAAATAATACACAGCAGTTTGTATACAATACATGGGGTCTCAGGTGCAGTTCATACTATTCCATAGAGCTAGTGTTAGTTATAAACTAATAAAGCAGTCTTGCAGAATGAGGAACTATAAAAAGAGGGAGAAAAACCCCACCCAAACCTAGCAATCAGCAACAGATCTTCAAAATGGAGAGGCTGAGTTGCTTGTGTATGCTGTCTGCTTAATGCTCTTTACCGGAGTGACACCAAATGCTGCAATCTGATTAATTTAAATGGTAAGCATGAACATCCTAAGTTGGCAGCTTAAGAAGAAAGATGTAGTACTTCCTTAGCATTCTAGTTATTTATTTCATGGTTTAGGATTGTACTTTCCAAACCTACTAAACTATAGATTTAATGTACTTTAGGTTTTTTGTGAATTTTAGACAACATAGTTTGGACAGACAAGTAGATGATAATGGCAGAAAGTGTCTTGCAGAGAGGTGACTTAAGTATCCCTATAAATACTGCAGTGAAGTTACTAAGTTACTAATTAATATAATTAATAGTAACCTAGGTACTTGGGAGGGAAAAAAGAAAGCAATACATCATTGTATCAAGCTGATGAAATTCCCTAATACGTCACATATGAGGATTGCCTAGAAACAGCTTGCGGAACATGCCCTTTTTCCTGGCAGTGTTACTGAAAACCAGATGAACCATAAAGCGGGGTCACAAAAGAGAGAAACACTGGGTTTAATCATTATGCTATTTATATTTGCACAAATTACTAAATCAAATGCTATTGTGTGAAGGGCAGCCTAAATCTGATAAACATTTCCCTTTAATTGTTTTGTGTGAACTACAAACATATAATCAATTAAGTGCTCTGCTGAAAACAAACAAAAAACCTAGTAACTTTTTGTGTACATTGTGTATCTTTACCATGCTACCATAGCATTCACATTTCCTAGATTCTTTGCCAATGTGTGGAAGGAAAAAAAAATCAAAAAATCTTGTTTTCCAGTAGTTTACTGCTATTTTGTTACGAACATGGTTGTTACCAACAATCAGTTCCAAACTACAGGAGAAGTTACGAAGCCGTCTTGTTGAAAGTAATATATAAGAACAGTAGATGGCCGTTAACAGCTGGTATACCACACACAACCCTACCAGCATCTTTGCTTTTTGTCTGATGGCAGCACAGATTGCTTTCAGTTACATGTTTAGACTACCTACAGGAAAAAATGCAGTAATCTTAGTTTACTTATATAGTCTTTCAGACTGTGGAGTACAAGCACTGCACAGTGTTCCCCAGAGTCTTGGTCCACTAATCTTCCAAATCAACTGATCTTTAGAAGGCTTGTCCGTGGAAACCAGGGATTAGGTGATGGATGCATACATTCAGTTCTCAAGGATGTGTATTTAGACCCAAGAGCTGTGAAAAACCTCCAGATGCTCAGAGCATTCGTAAAAATAGAGACTGATACTCCAACTCATCAAGACATATATCTATATCTGAGCACATGTGATCCACACCTGGTTTTAGGGTCCTTGTTTAATCAAGAGCTTGTTTCAACTCTCTTAAAGAAAACTCTCTAGAGATATGTGTTGGTTATATTTGTAGGAAAAACAAAACCAAAACCTACTCATTTTGACAATTGGACAAAAAGGTCAATACTTCTTGGCTTTTGCTCAGCACTTTCTAAATAACCTTTGAGATGAGACATCTACCTAGAGGACTGGTCTCAGATACAGATATCTTTTTTTATTGCTAGCAAGCACTTTCACTTAGAGATTCTTGGTGCTAATCATTAAATTAACACATTGCTCTATCAGTTAGTCCTCTGAACTTTGCCATTGTGGTAGTATCACGCCACACACTTTACTTTGACCAGTGTAGCTGATGGAAAATTGCCCAATGATCCCTTTCAATCACCTGTTCTTCCAGCAAGTCTGCACCACATTCGTATTTCAGTCGTGTGTGTGTGTTTGATATGTGTGCACTGAGCAGGTCACACAGTCCTGAGTGTTGGGGAAGATGTGGAAGTGTGCCGTCTCACCCAAGCAGGCTGAAAGGAAACCCAGGCACATAAGCATGTGGAATTCACCACACTATGTCCTTCAGAAACGAGGTGACCGGGCCTGTATAACGCGAATGTGCCTATACGTATGGTTTAGCATAGTCATGCTTTATTCTTGGAAGAATGAAATGGTGGGATGAAAGGCAATCTGGACTGGCAAAGCTGTAGGAAGAAAAGGCATAAACAGTGTATATTCCGGTAACCATTAACTATTTGGGCAGAGGTCCAGGATTGGGGGTTGGAAGGCTTTTGTAACCTGGAGGACAATCATACGGTATATCTGCTCTCACTCCATGACCCAAGAAATTACTTACTCCCTTGTATTGCTCCTCTTAGCACTACACTTTTATGTATACTTTGATCAAAATGAATATTTCACTTCAAAGTTATGGAATCAGAGAATTAGGAAAAAAAGAAAAGAAAATAAATTGCTTACAGAAATAGTTTAGAACCTGCTGATGTTAAAATTTTTCAGTAAATTTAAAAATGGAAAACCACTTGTCACACCATTTAGTGGTTCTAGTCCCTAACCTTATTTATATAAGATACTTCCTTATTGATGTTGACTTACACTTTGACTGATCTGTTACCTGTAATCTAGCAGAAGTTGCTTGTAACAAGAAGTCTTTTTAGGACATGTGAAAGCCAATCCTTTTCAATGTTATTTGTCCTAGATATTTGTGTCTTTTTTTTTTTTCTTTAAAGTTGTAAATGATTGTCGTGGTTTAACCCCAGCCAGCAGAAAATAAACGCCACGCAGCTGCTCACTCACCCCCCTCACCGGTGGAACAAGGGAGAGAATCGGGAAGGGTACAAGTAGGAAAACTCCTGGGTTGAGATAAGAACAGTTTAATAATTGAAATAAAACAGAAGTAGAACAGCAATAATAGCAAATGGGAACAACAACAATAACAATATACAAAGCAGACGATGCACAATGCAACTGCTCGCCGACCGCGTGTCCCGAACTGGGGGGCGAGCCCCCCCCCACACCTGGTTTTTATACTGAGCATGATGTCACATGGTATAGCACCAGCTGGGTGCTCCCCCCTCCCTGGTGCAGGCATCACCCAGCAACAGCCAAAGCATCAGTGAGCCATTAACGCTCCTTTCATGCCGAACTGAAACACAGCACAGCACACCCCCAAGCTATGGGGAGGAAAGTTAACCCTGTCCCAGCCAGAACCAGGACAATGATGTTATTTCTAGTTATTTGCCAGTTTAGATGTGGCAACTTTTATCCTTGTCTTTGGCAACAGATAGTTAAACTGTGTTCTTGAATGGAGTTTAACTTTCAAGCATCCCGTTCAGTTCCATACATATATTGCTTGTTGTTTTCTGTGGATAAAATTCATTTCAAAATAAAAAGCTAATACTAGATTTGTGCTGATTAACTCTATGAACCTTGTAATAATATATCCCTTGCAGAAAACACAGTTTAGCAGGTGGACTGGTATCTGTCACCTTTGATACTGAATATGGAATTAAAGTGCTATCCTATGTCATATTTGAAGAAGTAGCCTTAGTACTGAAGTGATAAATGTGCCTATAATAAGAAAAAGCTCTGCATCCACAAGTAGATGACTAGATATAGTTTGGGGTAACAGCTAATCTTAGCTATTGTTTCTACTTTACCTATGAGAAACCCAGTAAAATTCACTTAAAACCGATACGGATACAATCCTTCAAACCATAACATAAGCATTGAATTAAAATATGAATTTACAAGATTTTAATGGAAGTACACTGAATTTCTTCCTGAATGAACCTATCACAAGTTACAAATGACTTGTTTTGGTTTTCAAGGATGTAATGAGTTCATTTACTAAACCTGAATGTGAGAAATGAAAGGCAAGCATGCCATTGTTTAGCATGTGAAATGCTATATAGAAAGTTCTTTTTGAGCTATTAAATAGCTCAAATATGTTGCATATAGATTTGCATATCCAGTGCATTTGAAGAGTTTTAAATCTGTAAATGATAATGCTGGCTGATGGAATCTGATGCAGAGAAGTCATATCTTGTCTGTGATTCCACCCACAAAGTAATGAAATCTATAACTCACATCAGCTTCTTCTGAAAGCACGTAACAGTCCTTATGCTATCTGCTAAAATGTGTGAATCGTATTCTACTGAGATTTTACTGCTATACACTATGTCACAGACAATGATTGAAAGTGGACATTGACACGTTCTGGAGAAAATTATAATCGGAAGTGTTCTTTTTTGATATTTCATTGGGATGTATCTCTGTTCACTGTCACAGTCTAATTTACCATTCGTTTTCCCCTATTTTCTAGTAATCTAATTTAAATACGAATCATACAAATGCTTCTGTAAACTGTATAAAGTTCATCGGTCTATCACACTGACCTATCATATTTATTTTGTGCCATTATTCTTAACCCAGTGGCTTCTTCCAGATGTTATAAAACCAGTGCAGAGAGAAACATCTCTGAACCACTAGGAAGTTGAAGCGTTTTAAATGCTGTTTTCATTCCACTGAACAAAGGTATTAAGTTAATATATAGAGAACACAAAATAGAGTAAACCTCATTAAATTACATTTCTCTAAACAACCTTTTTGAACTGAAGTAGTCAGTAAGGGTTCTACAGGGAGATTATGGATGTGTTTCTGTGGATGACTGCAAACAGAAGACGACTCATTATGTTTGTGCTCAGAGCTCGCCGGATGTGAACTGTCTGTAGTTCAGAAGCTATGTAGCTCTAATTGTGTGGTCAAAAAAGCCCTGTTTGGCCATCTCTATAAACATACAGTTAGCTGTTTTTTCCTCAAGGAAGTATACCTCCAATCTAGGTGCTCTGAACTCTTAATCTAATCCTGTTCCAAAATGGAGGTATCTAAATTATCTGATCTGTGCCTCACAAAGTTCTGTACGCTTGTATATTTTTGCAAGTGCTGACAGCCACCACTGTCATAACACAAAGGTTCCTGTCACATCAGCTCTAGGATTTAGAATGAATGTTTCTCTGTCCCACCTTTCTTGCATAACCTAGTTGGTGTTGTCAGGATGTGCCTACTGAAACCAACACAAAGCGTTTTGAGTAATGAGATGCTGTTTAGGTCTGCTTTAAATCCATTGATTAAAGCATTTTCTTGGATAATGGAAAATGGTATCGCACCTCTTCCTTACAAAATCTTTTATCAGGAATTGGAATAGAGGTTACACACATCTCAGGTGCTATTTAAATGACCCTTAGCTCTTCTTGCTGTGGAAGTGTTCTGGTTTTCACACTTGGATATTTACTGACCCATAGAGATGGGTGCACATAGCTGCCTCTGTGGTAAAGTGGATTAGGACACACATGTTAAGACTTAGTTTTAAAGTCCTCACAATGACTAGATGCTCATACAATACAGAACAGAGAGACTTACAAATTGCTTTTAAATACAAGCAGTTTGGGTACTCTCTTGGAAGTCCAAATGCTTTGTGTAATTAGGCAAAAGAGGCATCTGGACGTGTTTGCTTTGTTTTTGGTTTTTTTCTGTCCTATTATATAGCTGAGTGGCTTAGCCACTGAGTTACTGGTCTTGAGTATGGGCTGCATTTTTGCTTTTTGAAGCAGTTCTCTGAGAAAGGACTAGTTGGTGTAGCCACCTAATCCTAGACTTGATTCATGGCTGGGACATGTGAGTCCACAGGGGAGGGAGAAGATTCATTCCAGTCTTTTTTTTACAGAAATTCTTCTCAAGATTTCTGTCCACCAAGCTCAGGTAGCTTCCTGCTTAGTGTGCTAGCCTCTTCCCATACTTAGCGTGCTAGTCCTTCTCATGTGCTGTATAGGGTATTTAGGTGTCTTAACATATGGCTGAAGATTACAGTTGCTGCAGGGTACCAGTGGCCTTGCAGTAATAAAACGAAGCCATTTTTTTGAAGGTGGTTGTAAAATGAGTTTGATCCAGCTCTCACTGAACAGCGGTAGTGCATACATTAAGTCTGGATTTCAGAGTTCAGCTTCCAAATAAAAATCTGTTGAAAAACTACTCATTTGTCTGGCTCGTTATAACTAGATTTTAAATCCTGATGTTGGAACTGTCTCTAAGTAGAGCCTGATCATCCCTAGCTTTTAATAAGTTACATCTACTAGGATATCATGCAGTATTACAGTATGGTATACTTTGCAAATGTAATTAAGTCAACCTGAGACCTCACTACAACATTGCTCTTAAATCTGTGTTGACAAATGCGTAAACTTTAAGAGTGTTTTGTGAGTTATAAATACGTGGATTAGCAAAGTGCCCATTTTATACACTGAAGGGATTCTGACAACAACATAATAAACCACAAAGCCGCACTAATGCAATATCTATTATGGTCCTGGTCACAGTTCAGCAGTTTTTTTGTTTATTGGATTAGTCCATATTGTGTACATACTTCAACCCACTCAATTTTTCTCCAGGTGATTTAATAGAAAATTACACTGTCTTATTTTTGTCATCTTTTTTATTCGTTTTTTTTTCCTTACTCTTTTTTTATTCTTTTTTTAATTCCAATTTTAGTATATTTTTTCTTCGTTATCTGTGGTTTTTATTTGGAGATAGGAGAATTTTTGACTGCGTATTTGCTCATGAAATTTCTTTTATGTGCTATACCTACCAGGCAAACCTTGCAGTTATAATATTGATATTAAGGACATGATGAATATTTTCTATAATACTAATAAGCTAACTGAAATATTGAGTAAAGGTTGAAATTGTCTCTCCCATATGCTTAAGTCTCATAGGCAAATCAGTGAGTTTGAAGCATGGAAGAATAAAGGTCATGTTGTCATAGTCTTGTGATGCCACATGTAAAATATTCTGTCACTACCTTAGTGCAAATATTGGTCTTGCAAGAGATTCTTCCAGGATCACTGCCACTGATATTTTTCTTTATCCCAAAGTTTATTTATCATGTTATTAATTTAACTCCAAGTGCTTTAATTATATCGTAACAATGTCTATATGAAAATAAATAAATCAGTACTTAGTGCAAGTCTTCCAAGGTTCCCACTGATGACTGGACCTCACTTCATAGAACAGTCTACCTGCTAAAGAAAGGTAACTATACACTGCCTCTACAGTTCTTAAAGCATTGAACGTAATTCAGCCACATCATTTTTGGATGATGGTCATCTAAAAAGATTCGTCATATTTCCCTATTAATGCTCTGTGAAGCTGAATAGAAGAAGACATGATTTTTCTTCAACTGAAGTAATGTACCTCCCACTCTTCAGGAATCCTGAATCTGAAAGATATGCTTATAGTTCTGTAACGTTGAAGATTCCTTTTTGTTCAAATGTAATTCAAATATGAATGACAAAATATTTTTTTCTTGTCAGTGTCATAATTAACACAGATGACCTGCTGGTGACTTTATAGAATAAAAAAAGTCACTGTTGTTCCATGAGAGGTTTCTTGTCTTTCAGAGAGTACAAAACTGTGTCTTCTGGTCTTGCATTTCTGCTTGCCATGATTAGCACTTGACCTCAGACAGAACTCTGAATTATTATATTTATTCTGTAACAGATCTGAAAGAGGCATTAAATCTTATTTATTTCCAAAGCTTTGACAGAAAAATACAGGTTGTGTCACTAGATTTTTGAAGTTCACTTTAAACAGAGATTAAAGCTGCCATTAATCTCCATAACACTGAAACTTAAATCAGCTAATTCTGCCTAAAGAGATTGGAAAGGTTGCTGAAAAGTAGATAGGACTAATACTGTGTGAGATATTAGATTATACCCTGAATTTGTTTCTTTTAAGACACACTGATGAGTTGTCAGAAGCATTCCAATAGCTCTAAAAGTTGTGGTGCTAGCAGTTATGCCTGTCTTCTTTCCTCTGATCCTTTTGAAGTCCAGTGAGTTGTAAAGGGTTGCTATGCAGCCAGATCTGAGCGGTGATACAAGTACTTGCCATGTGTGTAAAGAAACTAGAGACAAAGCATTCCTATGTTTTCACAAGACGAGAAATGAAGGCTAATGCAGAGATCATCTCATATAAACAATGCGCTCTTCTGTCTTGAATCAGTATTGCAAAATCAGCACTTGGCAGAAAACATCGCTCCCCACTGTGATGCTTTTCATACTAAAACTTGTTTCTCTTAAGTACTTGGTAACATTGTATGCCCAAGAGGGGGTCATCTGAATTTGGCAGAACACATATCAGGCTTAACTTTTGTCATTAGTTTTGAACTAAAGAAGAAAAGGTGAAGAATTATGAGCAAGGTGCTTGTGGAAATGCTCTACATTGTACAACTTCATACCTCTGTAAATTTATAAAAAGTTCACAGTGAGTTTATCTAATATTTTCCCTCTGGATGAGCAGGGTGTGAATTGTCTTTCAAAGAGAATTATTCTATTGAAGGAATTGATTTCTTTATTGACTTTAGGGTGGTACTCTGGTGATCTCTTGTGCCAGATTCTTTTATCTCAGAAAAGTTTCAAATTTGAAGGAAGTAAATTAGGATCTATAATTGGATACTAATTTTTGTGTGGTTTTATTTCTGACAAAAACAGTGGAGAGGAAGGAGAATACAGCAGCAGACGTGACTTGTGATGTAAATCCTATTTTTGGCCATTTAATGAAGTAATCTATCAGAATAATAGCATGACAGTCACATATTTTGTGATCAAGTTAACTCACAAATCACTTTTTTTCCTGTGCTGAATCATGTAAACAGAAAATGTGTAATAACAGTACCTGAGTCATCAATGTCTTAGTGTGAGTAGCATGAATCTTAAGAGTTTCTGCAACTTGAACATTCAGTCCTAGTTACCATTATGGATTCCAGAGACACATATCTTTAATAAAACATATACGTTTTTCCTGAGCTTTTTCTGAGGTCCCCTAGACAAAGTATTTATTTAAGTGGTTTGTATCACAACTAGGAAGTTCTTTTTATAGTATATTGTATGTGGGGAGTCAAAGACATTGGGATTGTTAAGCCATTTCAACATCAACTATATAGCACCTGTATCAAATTGTAAATTATTCTGCTGTAATTGCAATAGTGATACCAGTAACATATGGGACTGCTATTTATATTATCATTTGTGCTTACATGTGGTGAAGATAGGTGTAGGTGTAGAAAAGACTAACAGTCAGCCATCACCACCTAGTTCTCAGTATATCTCTGCATCACATATAAAGAGAAGTAATCTTGCTGGTTGACCATCAAATACAACCTCTTTCAGAGCAAAACAAGTGTTCATTTCAGTGCACAGAAATAGGAGCAATTGTGGCAGAAGGCCAGCATGGATAAACATAGAGCTCCTGACTGACATCTAATGCAAAAAGGAACTATGAAGTAGGTAGAAGATGGGACAGGCTGTTTGAGAGGAATGGGAAGACATTGCTCATGCATGTAAGAATGGAGTCAAGAAGACCAAAGGTCAGCTAGAGTTGAAACTAGTGAGGGACCTGAGGGGCACCCAGAAGGGCTTCCATAAGTGAACCAGCAGCAAAAAGGAAGCTAAGGACAGTGTGGGTCCTTTGCTTAGTGGGACATGGGACTTAGTGACAAGGGACAGTGAAAAGGTTGAAGAATAGAATAGACTATTTTAGTTGGAAGGGACCTACAGTGATCATCTAGTCCAACTGCCTGACCAATTCAGGGCTGACCAGAAGTTAAAGCATGTTGTTAAGGGCATTGTCCAATTGCCTCTTAAACACTGACAGGCTTGGGACATTGACCACCCCTCTGGGAAGCCTGTTCCAGTGTTTGACCGCCCTCTTGGTAAAGAAATGCTTCCTAATGTCCAGTCTAAACCTCCCCTGGTGCAGCTTTTAACTGTTCCCACGCGTCCCCTGGATCCCCAGGGAGAGGAGCTCAGCACCTCCCTCTCCACATCCCCTCCTCAGGTAGCTGTAGAGAGCAATGAGGTTGCCCCTCGGCCTCCTTTTCTCCAAACTAGACAAACCCAGAGTCCTTAGCTGCTCCTCATAGGACATGCCTTCCAACCCTTTCACCAGCTTTGTTGCCCTCCTCTGGACACATTCAAGGACCTGCACATCGTTCTTAAATTGTGGGGCCCAGAACTGCACACAGCACTCCAGGTGAGGCCACACCAACGCTGAATACAGCAGCGTAATCCCCTCTTTTGACTGGCTGGTTATGCTGTGTTCGATGCACCCCGGGATGCGGTTTGCCCTCTTGGCTGCCAGGGCACACTGCTGACTCTTATTGAGCCTGCTGTCAACCAGCACCCCCAGATCCCTTTCTGCAGGGCTGCTCTCCAGCCACTCCTCTCCCAATTTATACTTGTGCCCAGCATTACTCTGTCCTAGGTGCAGAATCCAGCATTTTGACTTGTTAAATTTCATCCCGTTAATGATTGCCCAATGCTCCAATCTGTCCGGATCCCTCTGCAAGGCTTCTTGTCCCTCAAGGGAGTCAACAGCACCTCCCAGTTTGCTATCATCAGCAAACTTGCTAATGGTGCATTCAACTCCTGCATCCAGTTCGTTGATAAATATATGGAACAGGACTGGCCCTAGATTGAACCCTGAGGAACACTGCTGGTGACTGTTCGCCAGTCAGATATAGCCCCATTCACTACAATCCTTTGAGCCAGTTCTTCATCTAGCTCACCCTGAACCCGCTTATCCCACAGTTGGACAACTTGTCCAGAAGGATGCTGTGAGGGACAGTATCAAAAGCCTTACTAAAATCCAGAAAAACTACATCCATTGCCTTCCCTTCATCCACTAGGCAGGTGACCTTATCATAGAAGGATATCAAATCAGTTAAATAGGACTTTCCCTTTGTGAACGAACCCTTTGTGAGCCTAATGATTGTATTGTCACTCAGTGCCATTTTTGGTTCACTTTTCACTAGTAAGGTTTGCACTTCCTTCAGGGCTTCCCAGGTCCCTGAGACTACTAGCAGAGACTGTGGGAGTCAGGCAGTACCTATAGTAGAGGAAGGTAACAGGGGTCATTTGAGCCAACTGGACACACAGAAGTCCATGGTACCATGTGGGGGGTGCTAAAGGAGCTAGCTGGTGTCATTGTGAGACTGTATTCTATCATCTTCAAAAGCTCATGGCAATAGGGGAGGTTCCTGATGACTGAAAAAAGGGAAAAAACACTTTAATCCTCAATAGGGGCACAACAGAGGATCAAGGAAACTGTCAGCCTCGCCTCAGTCCCTGGGAAAGTTGCACAATAAGTCCTCCTACGTATGAAGAACAAGAAGATGATTAGAAGGAGCCAGCATAGGTTTACTAAGGGTAAATCATGCCTGNTATATATCTTGACACTAGTAAGGCCCTTGACACAGTCTCACATAGTCTCTTTATTACCAAATTGATAAGATACAGGCTAGATAGGTGAAAAGTAAGGTGGGTGGACACCTGACTAAAGTGCTGAAATGAAAGAGGTGTGATCTGTGATGCAAATTCCAGCTGGTGCCCAGTAACCGGTAGCATTCCTGAGGGATCAGTACTGGACCAACACAATTAAATGTTTGTTTTAATGATCTGGATGAAGGGATGGAGTACACTCTTGGCAAGTTAGTGGACAATATCTAATTGATGGTGCTGGGGTAGCAACAGTTGATCTTCCATCAGAGTGACCTGGACTAGCTAGAGAAATGGACTGAAGGGAATGTCATGAAGTGTAATAAAAGCAAATGCAAAGTCTTGTATCGAGGATGGAACAACTGAATACATCAGTATAGGCAGGGGGCTGACTGTCTAGGAAGAAGCTCTGCAGAAGAGGGGGGGGAATACTTGATGTACAAGGAGAGGCTGAGAAGGCTGGGCCTGTTGAGCTTTAAGAAGAGAAGGGAAATGGGAGACCTTATTGCTGNCAGCCCCGTTGCTTTCTGTGGGGTGACTGACGCTGTAGATAAGGGAAGAGCAGTGGATGTTTGTCCTGGTTTCGGCTGGAATAGGGTTAAATTTCTTCCTAGTGCTGTGTTTTGGATTTAGTATGAGAAGAATGTTGATAACATATCGATGTTTTCAGTTGTTGCTAAGTACCCTCCTAATCCAAGGGCAGCTCCCATGCTCTACCGACTAAGCTAGGTACACAAGATGGGAGGGAACATAATCAGGACAGCCAGCCCGGCTGGCCAACAGGGTATTCCATACCATGCGACGTCATGCTCAGTATATGAATGGTAGGGGTGTTCCAGGAAGTCCGGACTGCTACTCGGTTATCGGTCATCGCGGGTGGTGAGCAATTGCATTGTGCATCACTCATTTTGTATTTTTTATCATTATTTTTTTTTTTCCTGTTCTATTAAACTGTCTTTATCTCAACCCACAAGTTTTTCTCACTCTTACCCTTCCGATTCTCTCTCCGTCCCGCTGGGGGTGGGGGGAGTGAGTGAGCGGCTGTGTGGTATTTGGCTGCCTGCCAGGTTAAACCATGACAATGTTATATATCTTGACACTAGTAAGGCCCTTGACACAGTCTCACATAGTCTCTTTATTACCAAATTGATAAGATACAGGCTAGATAGGTGAAAAGTAAGGTGGGTGGACACCTGACTAAAGTGCTGAAATGAAAGAGGTGTGATCTGTGATGCAAATTCCAGCTGGTGCCCAGTAACCGGTAGCATTCCTGAGGGATCAGTACTGGACCAACACAATTAAATGTTTGTTTTAATGATCTGGATGAAGGGATGGAGTACACTCTTGGCAAGTTAGTGGACAATATCTAATTGATGGTGCTGGGGTAGCAGCAGTTGATCTTCCATCAGAGTGACCTGGACTAGCTAGAGAAATGGACTGAAGGGAATGTCATGAAGTGTAATAAAAGCAAATGCAAAGTCTTGTATCGAGGATGGAACAACTGAATACATCAGTATAGGCAGGGGGCTGACTGTCTAGGAAGAAGCTCTGCAGAAGAGGGGGGGGAATACTTGATGTACAAGGAGAGGCTGAGAAGGCTGGGCCTGTTGAGCTTTAAGAAGAGAAGGGAAATGGGAGACCTTATTGCTGTCTACAACTACCTAATCAGAGCATACAGAGAAGATGAAACAAGACTGCATGGAGGTGCACAGCAATAGGATGAGAGACAACAGACATAAGTCAGAATGTGGGAAATTCCAATCAGATAAAATGAAAAAAAATTTGTCATGAGAGCAGTCAAATGCTGCAACACGTTGCCCAGAGAGGTTGCCCATCTTTGGAGATGTTCAAGACTGTACTGGACACAGCCCTGGCAACCTGATCTAAATAGACTTACTTTTGGTAGGTAGTAGGACTGGATGACCTTCAGAGGTTCCTGCTAACCTAGATTATTCTATCACTCTGTGATTATTTTGTCATTTCACATTCACAGTCATTTTCTGAGTTTTCTGCCAGAACATAAATTTCCATTTTTTTCTTTAATTCATTCACAAACAAGAACTTCTGAACAGTGAGATAGTTCTTCCTTCAACCCTCAAAATGTTATTGACATAAATGTAGTGGTTTTCCAAGGGTTGGTCTCAATCCATATTGGGAGATACTGGCTGTCATAGTGATTTTAACACAGGATCAAACTACATAGGTGCTCAATTTGAGACTATTTAGATTTGAGGCATAAAATGTTTACTATTCAAAATAAACGTGTCAAACATCCATGAAACTTAAAGTTCCTTTGGGTAGTGGAACTTTTGTAAGAGTTGAGTGTCTTTTTATAAATAATTTAAGTTCAGGAAAGGCTACACTTCTGCATGTAACTTTTTCCCCTTTTTATTTGCAGAAATTATTGAAGGACTAACTGTATCTTATTGGACCTAAGATTGCTTTTAGAAAGTTTGTATTTATTGCATATGCTTTTTAGCATATATAAATTTCATTTACTCAGTGTGGTTTTCCCCATGATGTCTTATGGAATCTTTGAAGTAATCAATAGTTATAGAGCTCTGTGCTCTATAACTTAAGTTTGAAAATCACTACTGTAAAGCACTGCAAATAAACAGATGTTGTCCATAGAGACAACTTAGCTGATGGTTAACAATATCAGCTTGTTCTCATCAACACTACATATAATTTCCTCCATGGCATATTGGAACCATTTCTATCCCAATTTAAAGCAGTGAGTAATATCTGGCACAGTTATTTGTTACTTAGCTGGTGTATAATGACAAATCTTAGCAAAACACCCAGTATTCCTGAAATGTTTGAATTGAGCTTCTTTGGGATAACATATGATATAACTTGTAATGTGTTGCATAGATGCACAGAAGTAGCATTATTTTTTCTGTTTTTATTGAATTTACTGAGGTTTTGGTTCTCTATTTGCAGTCTTGCAATTTTCAATAATCAGTGTTTAGAGGTTTCATCTGTAGCCATTGAATCACTTGAGCAGTGCTTCTTCTACCTTTAAAATCCCGTTTTTGCTGTTGCTGACTCAGCCTGACTAGCAACAGTTGTGACTTCATGTTATGTTAGGTGTGGTTCAAGAAGAGAGTTCAATCCGATATGTAATTGATCTTCTTGCAAAGTGCTATCGAATAATTCAGTTGCTACATTTCCAAATTTGTATGTAGCTAAAAATTCTTTTAAGGTAAGGATATTGATTCACCCAGTTTCTGTCCATTTTCACAGACTTTATAGCAATACGCTATAATATGTGTGTTCGGCACAGAAATGTTAATTAAGGCTGGGAGAACAGTGTTGTATTTCTCAGCAACCAGGAGAAATGTAGAACTCTGTGATCTTTCTAGTCAATATAGTGTATAATCAGAGAAAAGTTTCTTTCTTCAGAAATCTCTTTAGCAATAATTACAGGCATAGATATAATTAGGGGCTGTGGAGATATCTTTTTCAGCATTTTTCAGGTATATTTTTAGCAAGTTTATTTGATGATTGCACAGCAGTTGGTGTGAAGCATGGCCAAAGCTATAATAAATGAAGATGGTAGACCAGACACCCAAGAAAGCTGAACCCTTCCTGAGGGATTTCCTCTTTAATTCAGTATTGATCACGTTGTGTCGCTATGGAAATTAAGATAAAATATAAAAGAATAAATAGTTCTTCCACAGACTTTAAAGAAAAAAGAGAGATCATACATGTTAGAAGATTTAGGGTTCTCTTCTTCTCTTTTTTCGTTTGTTTTAACTCAAGTCAAAATAGAGCGGGGTAATGAAAATACGAAGTAGAATTGAATGTATTTCATTATATGTTGCACGAACACAAACTGTATATTACACTTCAGGTAAAATAAAAATAAGGAGTTCTCAGGATGTAACTGGTAGTTAAAACATTGTAATTTGGGGGAAATTGTTTTTTTGCAAGCCACAGTCTAGAATTCAGTTTCATATTGTATGGTAATGTAAAAAGGAAATCTACTGTTTTATCGTAACCAGCAATTTATGTGTTTGCATTTCTGAATTATGGCTTGTTAACTGCAGCATATGCGTTACAAGAGTCAAAAACACTTTTGGTAAAGCTGTTCTGTTGTCCAAACCCATCAATCCAGTATGCCATATCTCTTTCCTGAGAAATTGCCTTTTCCTGTCTATTGTTCTGTCTTTCATGGAGAAGATTTTTGGTACTATGCATGTTCCTGTCTTGATTTAACAGATAACCAAAGAAGGACTTTGTTAATAGAATTTATTAAAAAAGAGGAACAAAACCCTCAGAAATATAATCTCATTGACTGATTATATTTCTTTATTGGAAGAATTCTAGAGATTGCTGAGGCCTGCATTACTTGTTTTTGTTGGCAGGGTCCCCTGAAATAAGTCTTCACAATGAGTCTAGAATGTCCTGTTCATGCATTGTGCCAGCATTCATTATCGTTTCCTAACAGGTTGTAAATCAGTACTTCACATTTTCTCCTATCCTTTTTTTTTTCCCCCCTTGGTCATTCATCTGCATTTTTTCAATCTGTAGACTGCAGTGATGTCATTTACTGTAATTTGGAGACATGCTTTTTATAATTTTATGAGATACAGCTTTTGGATATTTACCTTTTAGTGATACTGTAGCAGCTTTATGCAACTATAAAGAATAACATCAGATTTTTTATAAATAACACTAATATTAAGAAAATATTCACGTTTACCAGAACTTATGGGTTAGATGAGGACAGTAATGATTGAAACTTACCATTTGTTGCTTGTTTTCTATAGAATTGGTAATAATACTAATTAGCTTTTACAGCATAAAAAATCAAAGGAGTTCAGAAACTCTGTAGCTGTTTCAATATTGAAGATGAGGTATGCTGTGATAATGAGATGAAAAACATTACACCTGACCGTTTTGATTTTTTTTCTGGAAAAACAAAACAATTCAGATTTTTTTCACAAGTAATGGTGGGATTGAAGGTTGTAATGAAACCATGAAAAACAGACTTCAGTGTGCAGAACACCCATAAACATACAAGCAGTGGACTAATTTAGCATTGTGGAAAAAGAGCAAAGGAATTTTTGACATTTTTTCTGAAAAAAGGAAAAAAAAAAAAAGAAAAAGAAGTTTGTTGGTGGTGCGGGCTCTCCAGACAGTTGGCAGACAGCAAAGAAGAATGAGTGAGGTAGCTCTCCTTTTGGAAATAGTGTCCCTGAGTTAACGGAGTGTGATAGCTGATATGCCAGTGATGCTACTGTCAACATGCTGCTGCTGTTTCTTAGGCTATTTTGAAAAAAGATTGGTCAGTTGTCTGCACAGAGACCCCTCTTGTGCCTTTGAGATACATTCAATGATGCTGAGCTCACAGGAGATAACCTGTTGAATTGGGAGCACAACATGCTAATACAGGTTAATAGAGCCCTGTGTATCTTCACTTTGAGTAACCTTTTATGCATCTGTGAATATAAATGGGGTTCCATATTTTGCTATTTATATGCAGGGAAACTTTTTTTTCCTTTGTTTTCAGGACATTTTGTGAAGGGGGACTTGTAATAAAAATTCTGTAGACCAAATTAGTTTTTTATTGACATTTCTACAACCCCTGTGCTTTCCCTGAGGAATGTTTTAACTTACTTTCATTTTATTCTTTTGAAGATTAAGAAGATGCATGTGCTATGGCAGGCCTGCAGAAGCTAAAAGCATTAACATTTATTTATGCGTTTAGCGTAGATACAACTGTGTTCATCCCACAGGCACAAAACCGAAATGGCTAAGGCAGGAACACAGTTGCTGTAGATTGTTTTCATAGTTGATGGAAAAATACAGAGAATCACTCAATCCTAACACCCGAATCATGTTCTGAAGGTGCTTTTTTCCCCTCTTGTGATCAAAAAAGTGGCTAGGATGACTTTGACATTCCAGTTAAGTGCTACAACTATTAAAGATAAACAAGTACTATATTACCCTGGAAAGAAAACGGGACTGTTTCCACTGCCTAAGAATATAAAGCATCAAGCTAAGTCTTATTACCTATTTATTTACTCTATATTCCCTGCTTTCTTTCATTACCTGCCCTATTTTCATGTCATAGTATCTTTAAGGTATCAAATCACTCAAGACATTGGCATCTGGCCACACTCCAGCCACACTGCCAATTACTGCTATATATCGGTGAAATATATGCGGATAGCTTTTTGTTACACATTTGTAAAGTATAGCTCTACTCTGTGGACAGTAAATGATAACTTTTACAGAATGGTAATCTGTGGGGAAAATGGAAAATTTTCAGTTTTCCTGAAAAGACATTTATTTCTATCTTTGCAATTAATTGTCAAAATTATTGAAAAAGTCTTTCTTCTAATACAATAAATACATTTAAAATGTACTTTTTGTTTGTAAGTTGTTTTTTATTTAATAGTGACACTTGCATTTAATGCATTAATATAGATATTCGTGCTAATTTTGAAAACAGCAGTCCAGGACTGTGCAAAATTATTGTTTTCACTAATTTAGATTCACAGTAACTGTGAGTTTTATTTGCATGCACAAATAGTTAAGGACGTGCTATATTTTGTGGTCATAGTTCTGTATTCATGATGATCTATGATATATTTTTAGTTTGGATATTGACTTCATGGAAATATTAAGTTTTAATGCCTTAAAGTTTTAAAGTTTTAGGGTGTTGTTTTTTTTCTTTTACTGAAACACACAATCATAATGCTTAATTAATATACATTTTTTTAATGTCTTAAAAAATACAGTCATGTAAGCCCAGGTGTAAATTCTTGTACTGAGTATAGAAGTGGGTTTCCATCACCAACAGAAAAACAGAGTGTTTTTGTATCAAATTGCTACCTAGGTATTTTTTCAATGGGAGCAGACAGACTTGAGTCTGGATCCATTCCCAAGTAGCGCTTTGAGGTCTTGAAGTCTGTGAGAGCAACCCAGGTTGTATGTCAGCTTTTCAACAGCTGGCTATTAAGATAAATAATGGAACAAAAAGCATAATCAGAGGAAGGACATTAGTAGGAAAGAAAAGTTCAAAATATGGGGTAATAACACATTAAAATATTTTCCCCCCCCTTTGAGAAATAGATCATTATTTGGTATGTAGGTGTAGTTTGTTGAGAGAAAAGCTATTGGATTTGCTAATGAGATGTACACTATATAGTACATTTTACATTTTTTTTGGCACTCTTACACTAATATTTCTAGTAGCTATTTGCAGGTATTTTTTGTCTGTTCCAGTCTACCTTATTAAGACCATTTTTATAATGGTTAAAGGGGTAAGTAGAGACGAAGGGAAGCTTAGCAAGCCAAAGTAACTGAAGCAAGTTACAGTTTTCATGCTCTATAAATGTCAGTGGTTTTAAACATTCTTAAAACTTCATTAGACTGTCTAGATTTTATTTAAAATTCATTGGTTTGTCTAGCAAATATTCTCCTGTCTCATTCTACAGGTCATTTGCAATCTGATTTATGTGTAATGTATACATATCGTATATTATGTATCTACAAATATATATACATGGAATATATATATGTATATATTCCACTTAAAGACTGTGGAAGAGTAGAGAGCATCTCATATTTGCTGCGTCTCCACAAGACCATGCCTCTCCTCACAGTAACTGCACATTCAGCAAGGAAGTTTCTGGAATATAGGGCAGGGTGGGCTGAGAATAAGGGAGAACAAAAGAAAGAAACAAAGAGATGTGCAGCGCAAGCACAGAGTGGGAGACTTGAGAACAGCAGTTAAGAGGCTAATCCTCAGAGGTGATAGAGAATGAGATAGGGATTCAGAGGAGACTCTGCACTAATCATTGCAGCACACTAAGCCGCGGAGTTGTACTCCAGCAGTCCTGAGAGACAGAGTAGATTCTGCGTGGTTATAAGCACATTTCTGTGGTCAGTCTCAGTTTTGGGTTCTCTTGCTGGAGAAGTCCTGGGTTCTAGTGTCTGTGGTAGTAAAGCCCTCCTCCAGAAGTTACTGTTTGTCAGCACAGGGGTGCTTGGTTTAAGAAAAAACTGCAGAAACATTTGCTGAAAATCCTGGTTCACTTACTGCTTTGTCACAGCTTATTTCAGGAGGGGTGCGTATGTGTGTAAAAAGAGAGGAAGAATAGCATCTTGACTGAATGAAATTTTTATATAAGTGACAGCATATGCCTGTAGTTGCTATAGCTGAATAACTTTTGTAACAGATGGATCATGGAATACACCTTTTAAAATGCAAGTTCTGTGAAGCTCATTTCATATTTTGGAACCTTTCATGTTATTAACTAGTATGACAAGAGGAAGCAATGATTCAATTATTTCTAGTTAAATATATTCTCATTCACATTTAGGTCTTTATATAAAGTATTTATAATGAACTAATTCTGGAAGTTGTTATCATGCTGTTTTATTCATAATAAGAACAGAACATAGAAGTGAATATTATGGAAATGTTCTTTCAAGTTCTGTTTTTAAGGCTTGTGCATTCAGAATAACTCTATGAAGCTTGCACATTGGGAATTGGTCAAAAATTTCATGTATTCCTTTTTCCAAAACAAACCATACATTCTCAGTTTAGTGTTGAGATTAAAGGAGACCGATGAATGATGCAATATGTGTTAGAAGATGTACTTATTTTAGCTAAAACAGCACAGTATGGCATTTACAGATCTTGAATTTGAAGACTTGGATTCTGCCGAAGCTTTGCTTCACAAATAAGAAGGACTCCAGTGTGCATCAAGAATTAAACAGGGTGCTGAAAACTTACGGTACCTTTTGGTCACAGAAAAATGTTCCCTGTTCTTTACTCAAAAAATTGTAATGTTACTTAGATTTTACTCCTGACAAGATTAAAAACTAATCCAGTATACTTTTCAATGATTACATCAATTGTCATTTGTATAGAAAATAATATTGGAATGGAAGATTAAAGTGCAGGATTTCTTTGGGTTGCTCAAAATTGAAAGTTCAAATTATTATGTATATGAAGATAGCACTAGTTTTATTCATTGCTTTATGATTATGGCTTGCAAGTACGATGGTGATTTCAACTGAATTCCTGACATCCCAGTCTAGGATTCCCCTATTACATTAATTAGCAAACTCAGGCAGAAAAGAAGAACGCAGAGTGACTTGCTGTATACAGATGCTGGAGCACATGTAGGTGAAATAGTAATTTAGATTTCCATTGTGCATACTGTGGTCTTTTTAACACTGTCAATCATTTGTAATTGATATTTAAACACAGCTGCTAGTGTTGATCATGTTATTGCTATGAAGGCATACACCTGATAAAAACTTCCTGGCTGGTTTGTTCTCTCTTTAGTGGTATGCTTGAATAATATTAACTTGCATGCATATCTTGGCACATCTGGACTTTTTGGTCTTCTGTGAATCATTCCAGTGATTTGTTAATTCTATTAAACATTTGTCAAGATACAAATGATAATTTGCAAACAAAATGAGGGTGTTTTATCATAGGTATTTGCCAATTGCCTTATAATACCAGTCAACATAGTGTGAGACTGTGTAACTTCTAACACAAATGCCAAAATAGTAAAACCATATTTGAGAAACTGTTGACTTCAAGAACCTGGCTAGAATTTTGATTACGTATAGGAAAAATGCTTTACCTTCTAAAACTGCAGTGATATTGTTTCAGAACTTTATTATAAAGAAAAAGTGTGTTACCAGTTTTATTTTCTTTTCTGAAGTAAAGAAAGACTCTTACAAAAATAGTAAATAATGTTAGCTCAAGATGGTTTGCAAGTGCAGCTTCAGATGCTATAAAAATGCAAATGTAACACACAAAAATAGAATTTTGTTCTTTATATCTGAAAGTGTTAGATAAAATCCTTAGTACACTAGGAAAGGAACTGGCAGAGGTGTAGTATTTTTATTTATTGTTATTCTTCTAGCTCTCCATCTTTGTAAAACTGCAAATACATAATTAAAATTTTATTTTATTTCTTTGCATGTGTTTAGAGGAATGGAATTTGTGTAAATTTGTTCATATTAGCTGTGGAGACGCTTACTGTAGATTTTTTCCTTAGGAACAAGACTTTTTCTGTTGGTCTCCACATCAATAACTTTGAATCCACTGAACAGTTTGAAACACATTCAAATCCAAAACACAGCACCATGCAGGCTGCTATGAAGAGGGTTACCTCCGGCTTAGCCAGACCCAGTACAGTGTTAAGGATATAAAAGGATACTGAGTTTCTATGTGTTGTGAAAATTGGTGAGTGGTGGAGGGAAAAAACCCCACGTAATTACTGTCCCTTATTTAACGTGAGCCAAATTTTACCTTTCTGTTTGGCCAGTCAACCAGCGATGGTTGACATGCTACAGAACCAGGCCCAGGAACTGAGCATGCTATAGACTATGGGGGATGAAGGGAGATTGAGGAAGGAACCCCTAGGAGACAGTGTCTTAGAGCTGTAAGTAGGAATGCAGAGATGCCAGGCAAGTACAAAGACCTCATTCTAGTCTGCAACTTTCTGAACTTTTCTCACATGGACTAACAGGATATGAGGTTTCAAAATTCCAAGGTTTTAGGAAGCATATTTTCTCTTTTGAGTTTAAATGTAGGCTTCCCTTTTTCACATCTTTGTTGTTATAACTGATAAATTTAACATAATAAAATTGTTAAACACATTGATCATTTGTATTTACCAGGGCAGGCAAACAAAATAGGCTGAAATGATTTAACTGCTTGTTGCCTCTAAGTAGTTCTGCTTGCCCAACTTTGAGTTGTGTATTCCTGCACCTTCCCGTGCATAAATCATGCTTACTCTCTCAGTGAGCCATTCAGTTTGCCAATCCAATGGGAAGGTAAGCTAGCAAAAGTCTGAAGTGTGACTTGTATTGGGTCCAAAACAATGAAGAACTGCATGGCTAGCAGCTGGCAAAGGTGGACCGACCCTTTTAGTATCAACAGGCTGTTAGCCTGGTCTAAGTTTAGATGAGCTTGTTTAAGCCTTCTTTCTCTAGCATATAGATGAACTAGCAATACCAGGAAAACAAATTGCAGGATTTCTAAGACAGGAAAAGAATTAACAGTAGTAACTATACAAGGAGATGGCTAGATAAAAGGATGAAGGTGACAACCACACTTAGATGTCCAGGACAGCCAGGCTGCATAGGCACTCCGTACAGTCGGGAGAGAGAGGTTGTGGTCCCTCCAGAGGGAGATTTGAAGCATGTACCTTAAGATCCTCTGTAGCATGCACATTATGATAAAAATCACTCTCTAAAGAAAACTGGCTCTCTTTTGCTGATCCAGGGAGCTTAAGGAGACTAACCTTCCAACTTAAGTGTCTAAAAACTTAGTTTGTGTGATGCACTCTCTAATGTCTCTGAAAAATTTCAAACCGAATAAAATTAGATCTCATGGGCAAAAAGCAGAAAATCAGAATCTGATGAATGTATGTTCAGAAGAGTAAAGAATCTGAATGAGCTGGCAAAGCAAAGGGATACCCAAAATCACAGGCAAAGATTAAGAAATATAATTATCTTAAAACACACATTTTCCATGCGCCAAATAAATGTGGTCAGAGAATTAATTTTTCCAAGGCAGTGCAGCCACAGGCCTTTCTTTACCTGAAGATATGATTGCAATCCATTGGCATCATTAGCATTTTTACCCCTTTTCTACTGGAGATTTAACCTAATCATACACTTATGTTGCTCTAAAAGGAACAGGTGGGAAATCTTTGTCACTGCAGTTTTACACCTGATCTTTACAATGTGATTGACTTAACGGAGCACTCATGAACAAATGGTCTATGATTCAGGTGGTATGTAAAATGGTTTAATTGCCACTTACCAACAAAGTAGTGATGTTGAAAATGCCAACATCCTTACTGATTTTGAAAACAAAACCAAGAATCTGTAATTTGCACAGTAAAACATGGCAGAATGGTTTTCATATTTTCATTAAATCTTTTTCTAACTAACTGCGTATTTTTTTACTCCGTATGTTCTGTGCTCCAAAGTCTTGCAAAGCAGATGTGTTGAAAGACAGTAACAGTAATTAATACTGTAAAATGGAGGAACCTGATGAAGCAAACCAAACTGCTTTATGTCAGACCTGACTGCAGCAGGTTTTACTTCCATTTGTTTCATAGATACTATCGTCCAATAAAGATTTGAATAAATTAGTTTGTTAAAATTACTAGTTATAAATGGCATCACTGTTACTTTTTCTTCAAATGAAGTTAAATTTATCAGTAAAGAGAGAATAATCTGATCACAGATAGCAAAACCAAGAACTTTTGAGTCGTAGTCCTATTACTTTGGAAAACAGATTAATTTCCCTTCTTCAGTTTCCTGTATATAAAACTAGAAAAAAATACTCATTTTCTACATCCTCACAGATTTTCAAAATGTAATTAAGTAATGAGTGTTTGAGAAGTAATATATACATACTCTTTATTTTTTGATGCACAAAAGAACTATTCCAGTAGCAAAAAATCCTTCAAAATACATCAGCTGCAAAGATTCTATGTTGTACCCAGGTCTCTGTCCTTGCAGAAAGCATATTAGGAAATTACAACTTAGTCCAAACATTTGCCTTTAATAATTTTTTTTTTTTCTTTTGTCAAAGCTTATCCTCTCCTTCCTTGGAGCAAAGTCATAATGCAGAATTTAAGATAGTGTAACTTCATACTTAGTTTTCAATGCTCACAATAACCAGCCACAGAAAAGCTTTCAGGTCTTTTGAAAACCAGCCGTTCTCTGGTGGGCATCAGTCTCAAGCTAGGATTAGGCAGGTTGGTTCCTAAATTAATGAGAACATCTAGCAGTTTCTGTTGGTTCAGCAGGGAAGGACAGATGTCTAATTTGGGTGAATTAGATTACCATTGGGAGATCCATCATAGTGTTTAAAGGAATAAGTTAAATAGTGAAGCTATCATCCTAAGCTGTGTTTCACATAGACTTTTTAGGTGGAAAAAGATGGCTATTTCAGATCTTCCTTTACACGTGAAACTAAACAGGCTTGATCTTGTTTCAAAAGTTTTGTTTGTTTTAAAACAATGGAGGAACAGTTCTAACTATTACTTTGATGTCTGCAACTTTAAAAATACTATTTTTTATTTAAAACTGTTTCTGCAAAACAGCAACAGCTGGTCTTCGCAACTTCAAAATTGGTGTGGAAAAGTATTATACAAGTTTCTTGTACTGTTAACTTCATTTTTAAATATGCATATTTATCACTGTTTAAAAATGTCATTGGAGCACGCTAGAGAAGCATTTGGAAGAGGAGTACCTTGGAAATTTATATAGCTCTAGAAGTGTACAGCTTAAAAGGAGCAAAAAAGCACAATAATCTTTTATTTATTTGCAGGGGTTTTAATTTACCTACTACCTGGGCAGTCAATTTCTTATTCTTTCGGAGTTAACAAAGTGATAATAATTAAACCTCACATTTAATTCCATTATCTGCTCATCTGCTCTGTGTCTTAGAATGCATATGAGTTTCCAGAATATGTGAATTTTGAAATACATCAGAAAATTGGAAACTAATTAATATGGCTTTTCTGAGACATTCTTATTCAAAATAACAGAAAATAACAAATAGGTTACAGAATCATGTAAAATAAGGCTGCAAGGGAATTGAAGTTATCTAGACCTTTCCATGATACAAGAAAGAGCACTAAATGTATGTGCTAGGAAATGTTCACCTAATCATTTTTAAATTCACAGTCTCCTCAATCAGCTTTTGACTACCTTCTGTATGGAAAGATTTTCCAATATCTTAATTGTTCTTACCATAATTTCATAGAATCATAGAATCACTAAGGTTGGAAAATACCTCTAAGGTCATCGAGTCCAACCATCAACCCAACACCACCATGCCCACTAAACCATGTCCCTAAGCGCCTCATCTACACGTCTTTTAAATACTTCCAGGGATGGTGACTCCACCACTTCCCTGGGCAGCCTGTTCCAGGGCCTGACCACTCTTTCAGTAAAGAATTTTTTGCTAATGTCCAATCTAAACCTCCCTTGGCGCAACTTGAGGCC
>VZTQ01015450.1:0-13862 GCA_013400755.1 Pelecanoides urinatrix
TATGACACAGCTTTCTCAGTAGAAGAGATGACCCATGCACTCTGACGCTTTCTCCAACACCAATGAAAACAGTTGCTGCTCTAGCTTTCTAAAGTCTGGGAAGTGTCCGAAAAGCTTATTTCCATCTGACGACAGTCTCAGTAACTAAGACATTCACTCCAACTGATGCTGTCTCAAAATGGGAGAAGGAACCTGTGAAGGACTTTGCCTGACTGGATGATCTTTTATATATCATATTCTTTTTGTATGTCTTATGTCTTGCTGCATGTCTTTCTGTATGTCTCGTCTTTCTATATATCATATTCCACTATGCTTTGGGTCCTCATCACAATAATTCACCAGCACACTAAAAGTAATATTTGATTTTTCTCCCTAAAGACAGATTATTTCAAACGTTTGAATTTACAGGTTAGGTAACAAGAAGAACCATTATCCAGGGCTCTGCCAAGCCAAGTCTTGAGTAACTCATGTGAGGGACATTCCACTACTTCTCTGAGCAACCTATGCCAGGGTTTAGTTATCCTCATGGTGAAGAAAATCTTTCCTACATCCAGAGGGAATTTCACCTGAAGCAACTTGTGCCTGTTGCCTCTTGTCCTGTCACTGTGCATGCCTGAGAAGAGAGCACCTCCTTCTCCACCATAGCTACCCTTTCAGGTACTGGAAGACTGCAACTGGATCCCCCCAAACCTTCTCCTCTCCAGGCTGAGCAAACTCCATTCCTCTGACCTTTTTTCCACGGGAATTCTTCACCCACTGCTTTCCACTAACGTACTCAGGCATATTGAACAACATTGCTTCTGAATGTATGTATTTGGAAAGTAAAGAAGAATCCCTTCAAAGCCTTCAAAAATAAAATCAGCTTCTCCTAACAGTCTTAACTCCCTAAAGCAATTTAAAATTATTCATTTACTAGGTCACCTTCCTTCAGAAAAGAATCTAGCCTTCAAAGTAAACAGCTTTAAATCTTGTAAAGTGCACAAGTGGGTCAGACACGAGCTGCGTGTTAATACGTAGGTGCACAGAAGAGAAGAAAAGAAGAATGAAAGGCTGGATTCAAAGGAAACTGGCTCCTAATTATTTTTAAGGATTTACAGTCCATGAAGACACCGTGTGGAGTGATACAGAATAACAGGCTTAGAAGTAAAGTACGATCAAAACAAGAGTTATAACTGGCTTCTTTTTGACATGTCTGAGATCATTTGGGCCCAGAACTAAACTTTCTATACTTTGAAGGAAGACAGAAGACAGTACAGGCACAGGAGAACACGGAATTATAAGATGAGATTGTTAAGATATGGTACTGCAGTACTGCATTTAAAATGACATTTCCTCATCTTGTTCTTTCTTTGCAGGCCTGGATACACATTTGTAGCCTAACATCTGCATGCTATTTTTGCTCACTGTTGGATGGTGACTGTCTCAACCACAGCATTTTAGGTTGTATTTCACATTTTAATTCCACTGCAGTTTAAGAACAGCTTATGTAGTCTGTTCGAATCTGATTTTGAGAATAGTTGGTTTACTTAAGTTATGACAGATTGTCTCCTATGGAGCCCAGGGCATCAAGTAGATAACCCTGAATGGCTACAAGCCCTATATCTTTAACAAAGATTGGCAGAAACTATCATCTGCTTTGAATCCTTATATATTTAAATAAACCAGCAAATAACAGAAGTATTTCTAGAAGTCTCCACAAAGCTTCTCTTCAATCAATAGCCACGGAATTTATGTTTAAAAAACTCTCTAAGAATTACAGTATTGCAAAATATAATTAAAAATAAAAATGGAGGTATCGTCCGAGATCCAGTAATGTGACAGTGTAGCAATGCCATTGCCATTAAATAAACCATACACACATGCTATTAAAATGTGAACGAGGAGGAGGCAACTCTCTATATTTAAAGTGCAGAGAGGTGCAAAGAATCCTATAGAAACAGACCAAAATAGATGGATTCTACAAGATGCAGACAACGTCTGGAGGTTCCGAAACAGCCCCTTCGCAGCTCTCCCTCACTTTTTGCGGGGACGATCTGGATGGCAGATACATAGGAGCAGGAATACAGCAAAAAAAAAGACAATAAAAGAGACAGGAAGAAGAATCATTTTATTTATTGATCTTCCAAATCTATATCTCATAGACGTGAACCATGTAAAGAACAGAATATGTAACCTACAATGTGAAAATACTAAATCAGGTTGCTTAAAGACTTATTTCCTTTACTTAAAGAGAAAAGCTCAGCCTGCAAGTTATCTATACAATATTTTTTAAACCCAAATTGGAAAAGCTGAAGGAAATATTGCAAAATATAGATACAGAAGAGTAAACAGCCAGATTTAAAAGGATAAAACCAGAAGCTAGTATCTCCTTACCATTTAGAAAGTGGCAAAACGTTCATCATGTCATAGCCAACACCTGCAGAAACCAAGTAAAAGTTTAAAAACTAGTCAAATCAAAACTTCCTGAAGAATTACCATTTTTTTGTCTTGACAGGCTTCAACAAAGATAATAAGAAGATGGTAACTAACCAAGAAAGAGCTATGAAGACACGGCTAGGATCTGTACAAGATTAAGCTGTAGAATAGACACAGAGGATTTTGTATGTTAAGGTACTGTGGCTAACATTTTGTGAAAAGAGGAAAATGTCCAGAACCGGTTGCTTACTTAACGAGTTACTCCTGATTAATAACAAGAAGCAGGTCTAAAATGAAGAAACCAGGATGATGCTTTGTTGCTCTAATAATGGTAGACTTCTGATGTTCATTGTGCATAATGCCTATTATGATTATTACTAAAAAGGCTGCAGGGATTCAATACTGCTCATTGTGAAGAAGTATGGCTGGTCCTTAAATTGATTTAATTCACTTACAGTTTCTCTTCACAGCTGTAATAATTTCATGCAAGCAATGGCAAGCTCAAAGATACTGCAGTCACCGTGAGTTCTCTTAAACAGTCAAGCAATGTAGTAGTCTAGGATATTTTCCGTAAATCTAAGCTATTTTTATCAGCAGTGACAAATGCTAAAGGAAAGAGGAATATAATGGGTCTGACAGCAGTGTTAAAATGGTGCCATTTTTGTCATGTTCCTACCAGTTACAATCTTATCCCTTAAATTACCGTTATTCGTAACATTATAACTTTAGTCTAACCGAAATCTTGTTCTCATTTATATTATATCACATCATATTGTGCTGTTTGTCTAAGTAACATCCTGCAAAGGTCAACTCAACTGCTTAGTTAATCTGTGCTAATATAGATGCTTGTTTGCTTGGTTCACATGCACAAAAGTTGTGTGTGTCCCAAAAGGTCTCCATTTTTCAAACAGTATTAGTTTGGTCTAAAAAGCTGTATTATCTCTACCTACATATTTTGCCATAGCATCTGCATTTTAATTGCTGCTTCATAGTTTCTTTAGTCTTCTCATTGTATTTAGGAATACAATAAATGTGTGCTGGGTACTGTGCCTTTCTCAATACTCCTCATTAATTAGTAAGCTTTTTCATGAGACAGCTCTGCTCTCATTGACTTCACTGGGCGGAAATCCGAGCTCATACGTCTCCTCCACAGATTGTATGGTGCAGGTCTTTTTAATGTGTCTTCCCTGGAAATGCCTTTTCTCCCACATCCTATCTCTTATCAAGTTTGTTCCCCCTTCTGGTGTCTACAATTATGTCCTTTTTGGGATGGGATGGAAAAGTGAATTTAGGACTCTGTTTTGTTATTCTAAATACAAAAAAAGGAAAGAGAAAAAAGGAACAGCTGGTTTACAAACCTTTCATTTTCAATAGCTTAGGCTCAGTTACTCAAGCACAGAAAAAATATTCTCCCAAGAAATTGTATTGAGAAAATAGTTCCAGGCATTCTGTTGTTTCCAGCTGGGCTTAATGTGCCTTATAAGGACAACTCATATATTCTTAGGCAGGACCTCTCTCAAAGACGTGTTGGAAAAGGTGAGGCCATAAGTCTGTGTCAGGTCCAGATGTGCAAGACTCTGGTGCCTAAAAGTCATTCCAGCTTATTTTTATAAATGCTTCCATGGTTTGTTTAGGCAGTTTAAAGTGATGCATGTACATTAGAAGAAAATCACTCAATGTACATCTGGTAAATATGTGACATATAAACTGTACATAAAAGGCACAGACTTGAGGACCAGAAGCTGTGGCTCAAACATTTGTTAGAGAATTTTGCTCACAGGTCATAAAAACAGTAACACGCAGTCTCCTCCTGTTTGAGCTTATAGGATTCAAGCTATCTATGTACATCTCTGTATAACCATGTGTACATACACCCTCCATGACAGCTTCTGAACACAGAATACAGATGCAGATTTCATGACTTCTGCTTACCCCAAAGAAATATATCTTTCTCACTACACAAGATATTCAGAACAGTTTAGAATTTTTCCCTAACATAGATGCTTAATGTTGAAAATAGGATTTTTTTTTCAGTTAGAATCATGAAATTTAATAGAGCATTTTCAACTACACACAAAATTTATAGACACACATATATGCTTCCTTTATTCCTTCACATTCCAGGTATTTGTTTTCCTGTACTTTCACATGCTTAATTTGATATCCCTCTTCTTGATATCTCTCTCTTTCCAGTCTTTTTCTGTCTCTATATTCTTTTCTCCTCTGCGCCTTTTAGACCTTACTATCGCCCAGTCCCTTAAGACATTAACATTTGCTTTCACTATTGTCAACAAGTAATTTTCTTTCAGTACTGTATGTCATTAAAATTTGTAACCTTTATCTAAAATTCCTGCCATGCTTTTATTTTCCTTTTCCCCTTAACAGCATCATATAAAATTGTTCTTCATCATCTTTTTAAATATCACTCCTATTAACAAAACCATTAATTTTAATTGGAGCCTGGCCTACTCATTACTCTTTCAAAAAATAAAATAAAATAAAATAAAATAAAATAAAATAAAATAAAATAAAATAAAATAAAATAAAATAAAATAAAATAAAATAAAATAAAATAAAATAAGTAAAAGTTCGATTACTTCTTTACAAATATACCTTACATGAAAAATTATAGGTACCATAAACCAGTGTCCTCACCCTAGTGTTCAGAATTTCCTAAGGGAAATTAATACAATGTGTTTATGAAGTGTTTAGAAAAACATTCAGGCAACCCAACATAGTATCATAAAGTGCCGTCATTCTTAGATGTCCGAATTAAATTGGTTATATGCCTTACACGGTATGTAAAAAAATACTTGTTGAAGAGACACAAAGAACTTGGGAATAGTTACTTGAAATCACAATCTAGGCTTTGGACTTCTATTATTTGGGATTACATCAAGGTCAACTATAAGTTCTCACTGAAAGAAGCAATTGTTCTAATAGCAGAAAGCAGCCACTACAATTCTTACAATATTCATAGTAATACTGTGACACTGAGCCCTGCTATAAACAGGAGCTATGTGGCATGAAATTTTCCATGAGTATCCTAGGAAAGAAAACGCAGCAGTAAACATCATTAGTCAAGAGAGACCTACACGTCATAAGAAATAGGCAAGAATCCAGGAAGACCATAAGGTTAAAATGCTTTGTTTGAGTAATTATAGGATTTGAAGGATTAGGCTGAACCAAAAGATTTAAGGACATGGAAGGATTAAAGGGAGAAGTAAATAAATTAAATTGAAGCGAATGAAGGTATAGAAGGCAGCACAAAAAATAAATTACATTCAGTAAAGTTTTTGAAACAAGAATTTTTAAATAAAATACTCGCAATTGAAGGCAACATGATTTTGCTGTATTTGTTTGCTATTCAGTAACTGAATCTGCAGAGACAAATGTTTTTTTAAAAAGATCTATATGTTTCTGAGATTAAAGACTGAACAAAACAAGCATATATTTGAGGTGAAATGTCTTAGCCAACTTCTTTGTATCACAGAATGTAAAGTCATTATGTACTCTGTAGCTGCTATGAAAGTGAAATCCCAGTATACAAACCATAGGTGAGATCCCACCCACCAGTCTGTTACTGAAATCTGAAGATTCTTGCCATACACATGGAAAATGAATTCCAATCTTTACCTTATGCCACCCTGAGTTACAACATTTTACAAAGCTCACAAAGCTTGTTTATTTTAAAAGCCTACTGCTCTTGTAAGCTATTAATAGTGAGAATTAACTCATTAAATTTGTTCAAAAGGAAATCTACAGGCTCTGTTTGTCGAAAATTGTGGATGAGAAAAAGTATTTAAGGGTTATGATGCCTGGGTGATCCATAGCTCATGAGGTAGGAAGTTGCCAGAAGACAAAACAACCACAAGATAACAATAAGTATACAACACTAAACATAAATAAATAAAGGGTGTTTTGGAATGAAACAGTGACTCACAATTGCAAGAGAATATCAATTTCAGCAAAGCTATGCAAAGAGAGTAAGGTTTGAAAAATAGATACCAGCTTTCATTTGGAGTTACTTCAGCACATCTTAATGACACTTCTCTTCTTTTCATTTTTCAACAATCTTTAAAAATAAACAGCATCTGGGCATCTCAGTAAGGATGTCTACGAGAAGTTCAAGAGACTAGGAAAAAGGATGACATGGTAAGGGCAGAAGAAAGAATCAGTTACTGAGAGAGAATAAAATGAAGCAAGAGGGAAGTATTAAGTACGTAGATGCATAAAGGAACCAGGCAAGGATTCAAAACACAAAGCTAAGACAAGAGAGAACAAATGAACAAAACATGTGTTTTCTAAATGTATGTTTCTTGCTATTCCATCTTTTCTGAAGACATACACAACCTCAACTAAAACAGTATTATCATATTTGACTGAACTGTACTGCTCAGCCCACTGAAACTTAGACCGCAGTCAGGTTTGTGCTTTGCCGAGCCGCGGGGCGCTGGGCCGGGCTGCGGGGCCGGGCTGCGGGGCGGCCCCGGCTCCCCTCCGCGCCCCTCGCCGCGGCCGGGCGGGGACGGCCGGTGTGCTGGCACCACCTCCTGGTCAGCAGCAGGAAAGCAGGAAAAACTAACGTTTAAAACGAATTTTTCATTCATTTTTACCGGACACGGCATGTAACAGCATAAATGTTACGCGAAGATGAATGCACACTGTATTACTATCTTATGGTATTATTAATTATGGGTGTGAAACTATGATAATTGTCATTCAGAAGTCTGACTTCAAACAAAAACAGTGTTAGCAACCCAGAAAATCAGATCCTAATTTCTTCATACATTATCTTAAATCTCTTTATTAAGGCCTAGGTGTTTAGTTTCTCTCAAATTTATCACCCTAAAAGCAGAGTTTTGCTTCAGGAAAATTAAATAAAGCCCTGAAGCAGTTAGTATTGGTTTATGATTTCCACATTAAAATAAAAGATTGTAGTTACAAATAAGAATTTTCATTATAACCTTTTTTGAATATTATAGTAGGATTTTTTTCTTTCTCTCTTACGTGGCTATTTAACTTGGGTTTTTGTGTTCAGATAGCAAATTGCTTCAGAAGATTACGGAAATTCAGACACTAGCCTAATTCACAGATTCTGTAATTACATCTGACTTTATTTCTAAAATAGGAAATGCATGCAGTGTTCAGAAATGCTATGTTACAAATAATTCCAACATGGCGTACTGATTTGTAACTTATTATTCATTAAGTCAGCCTGAGCTAACCTGTCTCAGATTGCAATAACGCAAAAACTCTATACATTTGAATAGAGCATCTCTTTCAGCTGAACTATGTCCTATTCGAGTATTGTCATTATATGCCAACCAGAAATATTATTGATGCATATTTGCATTTTGAAGACCGTAGGATTCTGGAGGATATTGATATCTGCTTTTCTGCATCACAGAAAAATCAAGTCACTTTTCTCACAAGCTGCTGTCATTTCCAGCCAAGAATTATCAGTTGTTTGCTTTTTAAAAAACTAGCTTTCTATAAACTGAATACTACCATTGAAACAGCATCTCCTGACAGCCCACACTGACAAATTTTCCTATGCTCCCTTCAGTGTGCTGAGGCCTGACCATTAGATTTCTAGTGGGGTTTTTAGTCCTCATGTTCATTTGGAGCTGTTTGTGGTGCAATCATTCTCACAGTGGGTTGTTGGGTTATTTTAATTATAAACCTGTTCACCAGTAGCAGGGATGACTACTGATTTCTCTCATAAGCGTCACTGACCAGACACCAGATGGTGGAAATATTCTGTTCCTACTAATCTGGCCCAGAGTTGGCAAATCAGAGGTGAAAAGGTTTATCCCATTACCAACTGCCTGAGCCATCCTGTCTCCAACCTGCAGGCTAAAGATTAAACAGTTAATAGTCTTGAAGTAACTACCACCCCCTCGAATTTCCCATCAACTACACATCCCAGACATCTACTGGATAGATCTAAAAGGAGATCCATACATGTCAGTACACTTGATTGAATTTAAATTCTACCTAAGGAGGAATAAAAAAGAAGCCAGGCTGGTAAAATAACAGCATCAATTGGGATAGTACTACTTATGCAACAGCTGGAAGGAAAAGTTTATTGCAGATAAAACATCAAGAAAAATAGAAAACACAGGTAGGCTGTTCATGAGAAATACAATCTGGAAAAAAGGGGAAGGCTTCATAACAAGGCAATGCAAACACAAATAAAAGGCAGAAAATATTAAGATGCAGCTCGCTTTTGCAGGTTTCAGAAAAAAATCACAGCATCAGTATAATACTACACAGTCTGAACATTTTAATCAGTTCTGAACAGTAGAGCTAGATTTTTTCAGTGAATTTATCCATCCTATCCTTACAATTTTCTTTGCCTCTGCACAAGTACTTTGCTTTGCTGCACATTCAAGCTTTTAATTTTTATACATTAGACTTCTGTGTTGCATTCAATATCACTATCAAAATTTCTATTTTCCACCATAAATTGCCAGAGGAACTACTGTTACATTTGTGAACACGAAACATATAATTTGGAGTACAACATAACTGCAAAGGAAACAAGTCAAAGAATTCCTGAGCTTGTCTATATCCAGACTCAAGCACTGAAATTCTTTAAAAATGCAAATGTGTTTAATACCAATATAAATTTTGAAAATATGAGAACACAAGAGCAAGGAGCTAGTAGGTTATTTTTTATATGTAGATATGTTTACATTTCTGTATGTTAGATCTGCATATATTTGGATCTATATTCTTTCACTCCTGCAGAAAAACATGATTCAGATTACATATCATGATCTTACAAAATCCTATTACACCATAATTACCTTATCTATTTAGACTCTTTACCCTTCTGGAAGATTTGACTATTCAAACCTGTCAAGCAGCACACAAAGAACTCATTTACAAGGGAACCATGAAAGTAACTGTACAAAATCTGCCCGTGGGAGAGGGGAAAGGGTAAGCATAGCTCCTTGGTAAGCATAGCTCATCTTAGATGTCTTAGTGTTCATTCCTCACTTCATGTTTCATACAGCTTCACTTATGGCAAGCACAGAAAGTTGTGCAGTATATATAAGTGCTTGGTCGGTTTTATTTATGATAATCTACTTAATTAATTTACAATTATGATGTTTCTAAGGACTGAAAATACCCCATCTTTTGTCCATAAAGCCATCCTATCACATCACACTATGTGTAATAGTAGTAATAAGTAATAGTAGTAAAAAGCAGTGTTCTAAGGTAGATTACATAAACTGGAGTCTCTCACAGGTAATTCTTTTCCTTGAAAATACATAATGAGACCTTGCCAAAAATTTTAAAATATTAAAAATTCCTCAAGTATACATTTTTCTATATTAGAACTGCAGCTAAAATTTTGAGGTTTGAATTTATTGCAAATAATTATTTTAAAAGCATTAAATTTTCTTTCTTCAGCTTCAATAATAAGATCAATGTAGCTCTTCTGCCAAAATTCCCTGTTTATACCAGTGTAGCAAATTTGGCTCAAAAGGATTAAAATAAGCAATGTTAGAGAAGTACCATTTTCTTAATGCAAACTTCAAACACATTAAAAGTATCCTACAAGAGTGGTATACCAGCACTCCTCTATTAGCACTCTGCAGAAGCAGCAACATTAGATCTTTCCTCTACTGGTCAAATTTATGCAAATTAACAAACCATAAAAAGGAACGTGGAACTGGAAAAGAAAGTTTCAAAAAAGAATATGAATTTTCAGTACCTTGCAGTTAATACAAGAAACTCTGTTTTTTTTCTTTAATTTAGAGAAGACAGCAGCAAAAAGTAAGTTAAAAGAAAATAGGCTAAGGAAGGTATTTAAAAAAGGTGTAAGGACGCTTAGCTAAGAGGACTGTTTTTCCAGGCCCAGATAACAATGTAAAACAGGTGAGAGTATGCATATCAAAAACAGAATCAAAGGAAGTGGGAATTATTAATGGAAATGACTGCAGCTGAGCCTTAGGATGGTTAACCTGTAAATATTAGCAGCTAGATGGTCCATGGTCATTGCTAAGTAGCCAGGGCACAGCTTGTGTGCTTCTAAAAACAGAAACAGGCCCTTGACAGGAATCACATTACTATTACAAAATTTGACCCCTATGTGGACTTGCAGAACAGCTTCTTTTCAGAAGAGGTATTTAATAACCAGGCCCAGTAACAAAAATATTATTCTGTTTGGCAACCTTGACTGAACAAACCAGTTGCTCTGCCCTTTAAAAGCTAAACATAAGATCACATCACATAAGAAGCACTTCTGCCATTTCTGCCACTGTCTAGCATCAGCACCTAACTTAGCCACATTTAACTGACAATGTTCTAAAATCCATTTGGTATCTAACTATGTGCTCCTGACAAACTTCACAATAAAGGTCGTTTTGGAAAGCCCAAGCGTTTTTAAGTGTGCATCATCTGGTAATTGTCACATTCTCTAAAACAACATATCATCTGTTTCCTTTGACAAATTTTTTGTCAGCACGCACAGCTGAAAGAAAATAATTTTTAAAAACTCTTATTGACCATATGTACCTGGATATCCACAGCTGAAGTGCTCAGATGAGTAAGAGAACCATGTATGTATTAAACACTGTACACAGGACAGCTTGAACTGACACTGCAACATCTGCAAAAATGAAGGTAAAAGTGACATTAGGATGATTAAGCAAACAGAAAGGCTATCCTGCAATAGGAGACTAAGACTTTTAGGCTAGCAAAATGAAATTGTTGAGAGGATAAAATTATTCTCTTATGGCAAACAGATATGATGGAAGGTGAGAGTTGTTTAAACTATAGGGTAATATTGGCACTAGAATAATAAACAGGACATGAATAAATTTAGATTGGAAATTAGAATTCCTAAGCACCAGGGCATTTTGGGTCAAAAGGATAATGATGAAGGTGAAAGACTCTAACGACTTTTAAGATTTATATGGTTATGAAACTTTTGAGATTAAACATTGCCTGACCTAAGGACTTGATTATATATTTGCAGGTAATTTTTAATGCTATCAAATGCCTTCTTTGTATAGCAGTTTTATGTCACAAGCTGATATCTTATGGATCACCTTGTTTTAAAGTCTGATGATACCGTAAGATGGTATCAGGTCATAAAAAGTGGCAACGTAGCCTCTGATTAAATGCAGATAGTCTTGGAGTTGTTCAGACACTGAGGAAATGCTTTAGTAACCAAATTACAATTTAAATTGTCATGCCCAGTTAACTTTTTGAAGAAAGGATGTAATTTGTCAAAGCCTGCCTTCTTGTCCCCCAAAACTGAGACTGAGGTACACTAGGTAAAAAAAAATTCAGTCAAGCCAAACCTTACATGCCTGTAACAGGGACAGATGAAGTCTCTATTTTACAGCGATGCTGTGACATTGCAAGAGAAAATAACACACTTCAGGTCAGAATTTATGATGGGAAGGAGGAGCAAAGTGAGGGGAGATGGGAAATAAATCTCACCTTTTGCTCCATTTATCACTAAAACAAGCCATTTTTCTCACCGGCTTTACTTATGTTCTGAGATGTTATAGCAGATCAAAGAATCTTAGTAACACCCAAGCCTCAGGAATACTAAAGCTATTCATACTCAGCTATAATCTGGAGCTAGCATGGATTTCTCAGCCAGCGTGAGCATTGCACACTCATAACTACGCTTCATCATTAGTAGCCTACAGACATAGTGGGGAGCAAGGGCTGCGAGGTTCCTGATACAATATAAATATTCAAGGATAATTAGACATCAGCAAGCTTGCTTTNCGCGGCCCAGCATGCAGCGCGGCGCCGTTTGAATGGCGCAGGCTCCGGGCGCTGGGCCCCGGCGGTAGGTCTGCGTGGCTCCTCCTGCCCCCTCGGCGTGGCCCGGCCCGGTACCATGAGCAGCGGGTAAGTGAGGGGAGGGTGAAGGCTGCCTGGGCCGCGGCCGAGAAGCTGGCGCTCGGGGCCGGCGGCGGGCGGGGTACCTAGTGGCCGGGGGGCCCCCCTCTTGGCCTGGGGCGCGTCTCCGGCCGCTGAGAAACTGGGGGCGGGCGGGATCTTCGGCGAGGCCTTCCGCTTCCCCACCGGTTCTGGAGGCGCGGGGCGGGCGGTGCNATGAAACTTTTGAGATTAAACATTGCCTGACCTAAGGACTTGATTATATATTTGCAGGTAATTTTTAATGCTATCAAATGCCTTCTTTGTATAGCAGTTTTATGTCACAAGCTGATATCTTATGGATCACCTTGTTTTAAAGTCTGATGATACCGTAAGATGGTATCAGGTCATAAAAAGTGGCAACGTAGCCTCTGATTAAATGCAGATAGTCTTGGAGTTGTTCAGACACTGAGGAAATGCTTTAGTAACCAAATTACAATTTAAATTGTCATGCCCAGTTAACTTTTTGAAGAAAGGATGTAATTTGTCAAAGCCTGCCTTCTTGTCCCCCAAAACTGAGACTGAGGTACACTAGGTAAAAAAAAATTCAGTCAAGCCAAACCTTACATGCCTGTAACAGGGACAGATGAAGTCTCTATTTTACAGCGATGCTGTGACATTGCAAGAGAAAATAACACACTTCAGGTCAGAATTTATGATGGGAAGGAGGAGCAAAGTGAGGGGAGATGGGAAATAAATCTCACCTTTTGCTCCATTTATCACTAAAACAAGCCATTTTTCTCACCGGCTTTACTTATGTTCTGAGATGTTATAGCAGATCAAAGAATCTTAGTAACACCCAAGCCTCAGGAATACTAAAGCTATTCATACTCAGCTATAATCTGGAGCTAGCATGGATTTCTCAGCCAGCGTGAGCATTGCACACTCATAACTACGCTTCATCATTAGTAGCCTACAGACATAGTGGGGAGCAAGGGCTGCGAGGTTCCTGATACAATATAAATATTCAAGGATAATTAGACATCAGCAAGCTTGCTTTATGCTGAGCAGCACCAAGCTGGAATGCAACACCGCACTCAACAGCTCCCGCGGCAGTGACAGCTGCAGTTCTGAATGACGCCTGTTGAGCCAGCTTAAGAGGTGCCTTTGCCTTCGCGCCCGCCCTGCAGGTGCTCCTGCAGCGTGAGGGCCCGAGACCTGTGAGGCTGGGCGCAACCTGGGAAGCGAGGAGGCCGGCTGAACCCAGCCGGGGCCTGAGGAGGCTCCACTCCGGGCAGGGAGGCGGTGGAGGACGAGAAGCTCTTCCCTATAAGAAGCTGAGCCCGACCGGCGCAGGTGAGGCACGGTCGGGCCAGGGGCTGGCGGCCCCGGGGCGCGCTCGGCCCGGCACACGGCCGGAGCACGCCGCCAGGCGAGAAGGACGGAGGAAGCTTGAGGTAAGGCGGCTGCGGCAGCCCGGGCGCCAGGGCGCAGGCAGATCTGCCCTGCCGAGCGACCTCGCTAAAGACGGAGGAGGCGGCCCTAAGAGGCTTACCGAGCAGTCCGGCCGCAGGAGGGCGGGGCAGGGC
>VZTQ01015450.1:13867-68077 GCA_013400755.1 Pelecanoides urinatrix
GCCCCTGCCTGCGCCGCCCGGCACCGCGGAGACCTCGGCCGCGCCGGTGCGGGGACGCCCCCACGCTCGCCGGCCGGCCTGCGGCACGGCTGTCCTCGGTACTTGCCGTCTCCAGCGAGCGAGTTCTGGCAGTTTTGTCTTTTTCTGAAATGGTGACCCCAGCCACAACTCAAAGCAAGCCTGAGCGATGGTAGATAAATGCAAGGAGGGTAGGAAGGGTTTCAGTGCTCCCGAGAGGGAGGATAATGAGCTGGGTGTGAGGCCTGCTGAGGGATTTTATTCCCTGGGTGTGACAGATTCCGGGGGGGGGAATCTTCATATGCTTGAAGATCAGATCCTATATTAAATACTTGGTTAAAAGGCCTTCAGATTTTTTTTTTCCACTCTTTGGCTGGAGTAGTTTGGCGTGTTGTTGAACGTAGATCTGAAATAAATTCTGGATAGTGACATCTGTAAAGAAGAGAGATTGGGAGGTAGTCTTAAAACTTTTTGTTGCTGTTTTTGTAACATGCTGTGCTTTGGAGCAGAGTTAAGTCAGTTTGCTTAAAAACAGCTTTCTTCCATCTCTTCTTGGAACATGAATTTTGCTCTTCCCGCTCCCCTGTTTTTTTGCTCCTATTCTCTGGCTGTAATCAGGGAAGGAAAAAAAGGAGAGTTACCCATGTTTAGTAGAATTAAAGCATAACAGAAGGCAGGTTAGTGCCTCTTTAGCCTTGCTGATTGGCAAGAACAAATTGTTCTAGTCAAAAACTGTAATTTCTTATCAGTGCATATAGTTTTGATGAAAATGTCTGTAATGCTATTTCATTGAACTCAAGTTACCGTTGGTTTGAATTCCTAAACTTTATAACATCTTAGAAACAATAATATTAATGTATTTTATATATGTATGTTAAAAAAATCATATATGTGAGTATACTGAAACATACCTATTATTACAGTAGTGTGTATATACTCGTGCTCTCTCTCTCACCCAGTTTTGAAACTTTTCAATATATTTCCACTGGAATCATTTAAATAAGCTTTTTTAAAAATTTTAACAGTCCTATATGTTGGTTCCCAGGGTAAAGAGCCTGAGTATGAGTTAAGAAGGCTTTTTGAATACTATAGACAGCTGACATTCAATAATAGAAATGTATTTAAGGGTAACATAAAAGAAGTCGTGTGATCCCAAGCTATGTGAAATGTAGTCACAGGCTATCTTCAGCCAGGTGGGGATGAGGTGGGTAACCATGCCTTCACTAAGTTTGGAGCTTGAGGCATTTTCCAATGTGTCTTTCACTGGGTTTGAATCTAAAATTCTTGTTGCAGGTTTTTGAAGCTCTTTGGGTTGAGCAATGAATAGGAAAAAAATTACTGTATTTAATTTTGAGTAGTTTCTTAAAGGTTGTTTAAAATATTAATGTGGGAGCTTCAGTGTATTGCAACTTTATTTCCTATATAACAACTCCCAGATAACTTTAATAATAGAACTTTTCCAACGTTATTATCCCTGGAGTGTTCATAAGTGAAAATCAACAGGTAAAAGCATCACATCTTTTCTTTAGTGAAGGATGACTTTGGAAAGGACTAAAATGCTGACAAGTAATATTACTTTATGGCAGCTTAATATATCTGTAAATGGTACCTCCAGATGCAGAAAACTGGGTACTTGTTTATTTGACTTTTCTCTAGAAAATATTTTTTTCCAGATTGTGAATAAGGGTTCAGCTATTAGACTCTTGGGCTAGCTCCACAAGGAGAGCTAATTCATGCCTGGATTCATCCTCAGTAAACTTAACCAAACTCTGACTTGTGGTCACTTTCAGAGGTTCATTATGACTGCTTGTGCCAGTGGGCCACATACAAATTCTATGTGTAAGAGTAATAGGAAAATGAGCTTAAATTGTAGGAATAAGCTAACTTACTTGAACTAGTTACTCAAATAGTATTTGTCTTTACTGCAAATTTAATGTAATTCCTGTAATTTTTGTGCATACATGAAACTTTAAACTGGAACAAATGGCCAACAGATATAGCACATTAAAAAATTATATCTTCCTGGCATATAAGACACAGTGTTGCAGAAAAATTTTGCATTAACACACTCCTTAAAATCTTGAACTCCACTTGGTTTTTTTAAGATAATTAAGTATTTAATAGCTGGTGAACTGTCAGGGCATAAATTACTAAAAAAAGTTTTGTTTTTTTTTTAAAAACTCCATTTCATATTCAAGGGATATGGAAGCCATCTAAAACTGAGAGACAGATGGATTCTGTAACATTTGTCAGAGTTAAAATGAAAGGAAATTATACCAAGCTTACAGAATCACTTCTACATCATGAGATAATGTTAATTTATTTTTGTAGACATATTACCCTTTTGGAAGTAAATTTGGAATAACCGTTCTTGGAAGTTTCTCATGAGCATTTTGAATCTGTTAGTAATCAATGAAATTAGTTGACCATTACTGGTTCCCTGATGTATACCTATTTCGAATGCTTTCAAAGCATGAACTCCCCTCCTTGGGGAGTAACAATTAACTCTTTCATCTGAGTCTCATATTGTCATCCTTGAACTTGCACTCAATTTAATATGGAGTGAGGGAGAATCACAAGAACATCTGTAATGGCAAATGTACATGGAATGCTACAAGAAAAAATAGCTGTTAAGAATTTGGGCAGAGAGTAAGACAGGAAGAATGTTTTAAAGGGTATTTATTGATGACTTAAGAAATCTAGCTATTTTACATTTGCTTTGCTCTTGTGCAAAGTACTCCAGTCTGTGTTCGGTAAGAAATTAATGTTATGTTAATACATGTGTAGATTACATAACATGCGAAGAAAAGTTTGTCCCTTTCTGGGGGCCGTGCCCAGAACGTAGGACGATGGGAGGGAGTGGCAGAATTTGTTAATACTTGCCTTTGACAGATAGGCACTTGAAAGCCTTTTAGTGCTGACTTTTTTTGCTTGATTCTAGTGTGACTTGAAGAGTTGTATTGGGAGAGATCAGAGTTAGAAAATAGCAGTAGAGCCATCAGGAAAACTTTGCACAGGTACTGTCTATTGGCTGTGGGGACAAATGAGCTGACTTACCAGGATATACGGCTGCTGCTACTCTAGTCCTTTTGTTTCCTGAAAATTGAGGAGAGTAAAAGGGGGAGGAAGGAGAGTTGGCATCTGCTATGAGAAGTCACCCATGGGATGGGGGAAATTGGTGGAATGTGAGCCTAACATCTTAATGAAACTGTGCGTCTCTGTTGAGATTTGATGTCTACTTTGTTATAGTTGTAAAACAGTTTAGGCTTGTATGATGAAGAGCTAAGGCAGAGCTGAAGGGACTTGTATTCTATCCTTAGTTTATTTTTTAAACTCTTTAAAGCAAAGGAGTTGCATTGGCCTCAATGAAATGGTATAACAGGTTGTTCCAAACAAATAAAACTAGCTGTACTCATCGCAAGGGAATAGTCAAAAATTCAAGCAGTTAAGCATTAAGTAGTTTGATCTTCTATAAATTAGATACTAATGCCAGTTTAAAAATCCTCCGTATGTATCCCAAAATAACAGTGGGTGGTAGTGTCTAATTAGCTATCCCTAGATGGTAGCTGATAGCAGATAGGAAATGAAAGTTGTAAAGTGCCTTTCATCCTCTAGCATTTGTCTTTTTAATTGGTGGCCAACTAGCATTTTATCATGTTACTAAGCCTTTGGAAGCAGGTTTCTTGAGATGCAGACTAAGTTTATTGTAGGAGTATTAGGTTTGGACGTACCAGATTCTTCTGCTTGTGTTCTGCTCTGTGTCTGTGCTACCTGCATTGTGTTTCTGTATTTAATCACTTTCAGTGTATTACTTTTTTATAGAATTTTCAGTCTACCCTGGAACCCATGTCAACATTTGGGTCAACAACATTCTGTAGCAAATTCAGCTTGATTATAATTTGCACAAAGAGCCAGCCCCTCCTGTTAGTTTTGAGCCTGCCTTCAGCTAGTGTCTTTTGCCCTTTCATTGTTATATTGGGCAAGACAGTGAACAATCTCTATGCAACGTCTCCAAGCCATTCATTTTGTAGGCCTTTGTCTTATTTCCCCTCTCTGCTGTAAGTAGCCTCTTTTCCAGACTGAAAAGGCCTGATCTATCCAGTTATTGATTGTATGGAAGGTATTCCATACTTTTTTCCTAACTTGGCTTTGTCTGAGCTCTTTTTTACTTTACTCAGAAGTCTTTTGAGTTTTTTGGTTCGTTTTTTTTTGTTTGTTTTGGTTTTTTGATGGGAAGAGGACTAAAACTGCTCAGTATTTGAAATACAGGCACAAATTAGTTCTATACACTGTTACAACAGTGTTCTGTTTATTTTTCTAACTATTTATTGATCCATAGGGAGCACTGAGCAATCCAAATGGTCTAAAGTAAACTGTCATATATCCAGATCTTGTTGTGGGTGGCAACTATTAGCTCCGAGCCTGTGATTCTATATGGGAATCCAAAATTTCCTCACGCCTGCAGATACAAGCATTGCTTTGCATTTATCTATAATCATTGCTTCTGCTTATTGTATATGACAGTCCTTCTTTAATTCTTCAGTTAGCTCTCATCTTCAGTGCCTGGTATAACTTTGTATTGTCAACAGTCTTTGTCATTTAACTACTCATCTCCTTTGTGAGGTAAATTACTAATATATCGAACAGCATAAACCAATGCAGATTTTCTGCGGGATTCCTGTTCCTTCAGTGTGGGAACTGCTTAGACAGTTTATCACTGTTTCTTAGCTATTTCTCCATGCAAAAACTTTCCCTCTTATCACTTGGTTGCTTAGTTTCCTCAAGAGATTTAAGTGAGGGACTTCTGGAAGCTTTTTGGAATCTCGCGTAGACTCTATCATTTAGCTGTCCTTTGTCCATGTTATACTACTTCACACTCTCAAAGAATTCCATTAATTTTGCAGCGGCAGGACTTGCCTTCACAACAGCCAGGTTGAATCTTTCCCAATATATTATTCGTTTGTGTCCACTCATTCTATTCTTGATTACATTGTTTACTAATTTGCACAACAGAGGTGTCAGTCTGGATCTTCCCTGAGGCCATCTTTAGATACTGACTGTACTTTACACATGTGATTTCTTTAGGTGCCTGATCAGCTCTAAGGGAGAGGTTCTGCACCTCAGTTAACACAGCTGTTTCATTACTGCTTCTGCATCATGAGGGACCCTCACAAAACAGGTTAAACTGTGGAAACCTCTTTAAACTGTAGGACAGTGAACAGAGACATAAGGATTTTACTTCAGTTTTACTTCACTTAATCAGATGTTCCTTTATATCTGATCATCTGTTGGCCTTTTGGGTTTCTGTTCTCAGTCTTTAAAGAAAGAATTGATAGTTTTGTTGTCTCTTCCTGTTTCAACTGGGAGGCTAGGGGACATTATGTTCTTATGTCAAATTTGTCAAGTGTGTAATTCGCTTCACTTTTCTCTTGGACCTGTTCAACTTTTTGTAGGGAACTTCTTTCCCTCTAGGATAATCTCTCTCCAGTTCAGATATCTCCAGTTCCGGTATTTTGAGATGTTATCTTGGGCTCTCTAGAGCACAGTATTAAATACTAATGTGCTAATTGAGTTTCCGTGGTAAGACGTTTCTTTCTAGCAGTCTGATATTTTACACTTCTATTAAGTAAAGAGCATTCTAGTTTAACAGTGCTGTCATATGTTGGAGATCAGATTCTCGCTAACTGCTTAGCATGAAAGAAGAGGGTAGTTTGAGGTCATTTATTAAACAAGCAAGTAAGGAGAGGTCACTGTTCTGCATGAAGAGTTGTAAGCTGTCAGTGTGTCACAGGAGTAGTCGCAAAAATAATTCTTCAAGAACAGAGATTATGGATTTTTTAGCATCTGATGGGATGATTCTATGGGGTTTAGTTCTGGTGGTTGCAGGTTGGCCTCTCTACTGGAGTTTATTGCTTTTTCCTCAGCAACATTCTCAAACAGGGGATGCAAAAAAAATCAAGGTTTTTTTCCAAGTCCTCCTAGCTTTCTGCCTTCATTGTTAGCCTGAATATAAGGCTGGATTTGTTTGCATTTTAGGGTTATTGGGTTGGGGTTTTCTTCAAAAGTTCAGTTGTTTGCCTTTTTGTGTTCCAAGTTCAAATTTTAATATACAGCCCATTTTGAGTCCAAATAGTGGTTTCAGCCACTCTGATAAGCAGAGGTGAAGTTGTTGTTCTTGTGGTTTCTTCTAAACTTTAGGGGAAAAAATATTTTTTAACTATTTATTTATAAGCTGGAAGCCTTGGAAGCATGGAGAGCTCACAGGGTGACAACTATTCTGTCACCATCCCATAGTATGCAGGGAAAGAGTCAAGTTAATGAACCAGTCTTAAGCCAGCCTTGTATCTGGAAAGGTGTGGACCACCAACTGTTAAAGGTCATGCCCTACATAATGCTGCCCTTTGCTGAAGTTGTTGGCCTGAGGGCTCCGTGTTCCCATCTTGCAGGGTAAGGGCTTCTGTCAGTAAATCTTCCTTTTCTTGAGGGATCTCAAATGAGATTCTTCAGTACTGATCCTGTTCTAAAGAAAATGGAAGCATTTGAAGAAATTTTTTTTGCATCCACTGTATCCTACAATATGGAATTTAATATGCATTATGTGGAGAACACACCTACTTTGTTTCGAGCATGCCACCTGTTTGTTTTATTTGATGGCCTTTAGCTACTGCATTGAAAGATCTTCTGTGGCTAATAAGCTGTTTCCCATCTGGCATTTTCAATGCTCAGTGTCTTAGTGTTTTAAATACTGAAGTTCTTAATGTGGGATAGACCTGCTACATAGAGGAAAAGGGATAGACTGTTGGTACTAAAGGTGGAGGGGAGAGACTGGGGCACTCATGTTGGGACCAGAGTTTTGCCATTTAGGGGAAAAACAATAACATTAGAGCAAATGGTTGTTTTTTAAAAGTCAGGTAGGATGTCTTACTAAAACATTTTAAGAATAGTGCTCCATAATGATGTAGTTTGTGAATCCAGTCTCAAGCAATGGATTTTCTGAATCACTTGTACATACAGTTTTGCATTTTGTCTAACTGTCTCAATCTTGGTTTTGATTCTTGTAGAAATATTTATGTACTTCAAGACAAAGTACTTTAGACGTTGTCTTACTGGTTAACTGTGGAATAAAGTTTGGGTTTTTTTAATATAAAAATATATACTGAGAAAAATGGGTGGGGGGTGGATTTGCCAATAAATTAAGGGGGAGATCTTTCACTTCCATTTTTTTTACCTTTGCTATTTTGATGAAGTTTGCCTTCTTCCTGAAAAACAGGGATTATTTTTATTTAGCTGCCTTTCCTTACTTGGAAACAGCTGTTGGACCAATTATGTTTCTCTCGGTGGCAGATGAAATTCATAGTGTACACCCCTTAGTGCAGGTGTACCAAGCTGGTCTGAAAACAAGATCTCTGCCTCTGTTTCTTTGGGGAGGGGCTTGGTTTTGTTTCCTTTTTTTTTTTTTTTTTTTTAGAAAACTAAATGGGGAGTTTTGAAGTGCTCATCAGCTTGTTACTAATGATAAGGCCTTCAGCTAATATTTGCTAAAGGATGATGTCTTGGATTATTTACATTATGGAACATCTTGCGAATAGTTGAGCTGTTTTAACTGGTTTTGCCAGCTGCATTTGAAGAAAGTTGAATGAATGCTTTAGAAAATATAACTAAATATCTCTCCCTTGAAAACAGGGATTTGAGAGATTATGGCATCTGAAGCCCACAATGTTAGAAAACAGAAAGTATTGCATATTGAAGATCATCCCATTGATCTCCCCAGAAAAAGAATCTCTTCTTCCACTAAAAAGATCATGAAGGAGGTGAGTTGCTTGGGTTTTTTTTCCCCATGTCCTCTGATGAAACTGAAGTAAACATTCAAACAAGTTCATAGTTCTGAGCAGTCTAAAACTAGAAGCACAGCACTATTGGGCATTTCATGTTTAGATGTGCAATAGAACTTTAGCTTGAACAGCAATTATAATGCATAGTTTTTATAATAGAATAGGCACAGGCAGTGACTACACAGATACATGCATCGTATCATCCACGTGAGCAGTAGGTACTGATATGGCTTTACTCATGCCTACTTTTCTGCAGTCTAGCCAAGAACTGTTTCAGTAGAGGAATGTGTACTTTCACTGGATTCTTGCTAGTGAAAAACATTTTCTCATAACCTCTTACCTGTGTTACTGGAAGAATAAATAAGGCAGTGGAGTACAGAGGAAGTACTAGGGAGGTAAACTTACTGTAGGACCACTTCAAACAGTGGTGAAGATGCCAATATGCTCTATGTCTGTTTGCGTATTGAAATTATGTATTAAAACCCATGTGAGTTTGACTTGGTGTTACCAAAAAAAGATCATAGCATTGTTTTGCTGATGTGCACAACATAAATGTTAACAGTAGTATAAATTTTCAAGTTGAAATGCCTGCAATATATGAGCGTAGTACCTGTTTATATGAAAATACATATTTGCAATTTGAGCATCTTAGTGCTTTATTTTTAATAATTTGTTTACTAATGAAAAAAGTAGACCAGAATGTCACAATTCATCTTCATTACATGAAGCTTTAAAACATTGAAGATTACTGTATTAAAAAAAAAGTCTTTAGAAATTCATCTTCAAATTATGTTGCTTGCTTTTCAAAGGTTTTGCTAATCTGTGTGGCACAACCGTGAATGAATTTTGTGACTCCTCTGGGATATCACCATTCTATGCAGCCTAATTGGTGTCAGGGTTCTAATCTGTTTCTTATGAATGAATTCAGGATAATCAAGCTGGTGTTGTCTACAGCAGTCTTGATTTTTTTGTTATTGTGCTTTGGTGGGGAGATGTTCTGCTGTTGTCCTTCCCAATACTAGCATCTGCTGTATTATGAGCCTTTAAATGTATGTGTGAGACAAGTAATGCAATTTTGCAATCAGATGCCAGTAGGCTTCTTATATTAGTCACAGTTTTTAGTTTGCTAGTAACTAAAGAATCTGTCTCTGATGTCACAATCCTATCTTTTGCCAAAGATACCCCGAGCCTGTAGCTGACCGTGGTGCTCCAAGGACAGCTGTGGCAGAGCTAGTCCATCTATAGGTTACTGTGAAATACTTGAAGACTATAGGAAGGTTAACGTAGCTGTGCTTTAGTTGCAGAATAGGAAGAGTGGGTGGAAGGGAGGGAATCTGTGGTGAACTTAGTCCATGGTAAAGCAGGACTTCTTTTTGACAAACCGTGGGACTGTTTGAGCCTTTTTACTAATATAGCTTTTCTTACTCTCTATTCCTTTTCTCCCAGGGTAAGAAATCTCCAAAACAGCTGGCTTCATACACAAACAGGTAAGAGGGCTGTGCTGTGTAGAGTCGTAAGTTTCAAGTGAGAGGGAGGCAGGGAGGAAGAAGTAGTTTAAATCTATTACAACAACCCAGCAGACACAAATGGAAGATAGGTCTTAATTTTACTGACAATACTTCGTTCCTGTGTCCACTTCCATAATAATGAGTCTACATTTAAAAAAACAGGAGAAAAATATTGGTGGTAGCTCTTACTTCTGATAACCCAAATGTTGTGAAAGTATACCTTGGGGATAAAATGTTTTAAGTAACCTGCAAGTTGACTGCTGAATTCATAATGATATGTTTTAACTTAATAACATAAAGTATTGCTTAAGATTAGAGCAACCTTCACTAAAATACTGCTTTATTATTGCAGAATAACAGTTGGAAAAACGGTGACCAGTCCCCTCTCTCTTTTCAAAGTAGTATATTGTAAAAGAAAAGTTAATTGTTATACTCCAAAGCCTTGTTACAGAAAGAAACAGTTCCCTAAATCTAGGGGCTGTGACATGGCAAATAAAGAAAATGAACTGGCTTGTGCAGGGAATCTGCCAGCAAAACTGCACAACGACAGTCGTACACACTTGCTGAATTCTAGTGACTCTGGCTCATCTCAAACAGAAGGCCCCTCATCCAAATATAGTGGATTTTTTTCAGAGGTAAGTGGAGTTTATTTTAAACTAAAGTTTCTTTAAAAGTATTCCTGGTAGTTTCTTTCTATGGTTAGCTGTGAAAGTTTTCAGATGAGAATTTTCTTAACATACAGATTGGCTCAGGTCTTGTGATTTACAGCTTTATCTGTCAGTTTACAGTGATACCATTGCCGACAGTAGTAGTCCTGCCAGTTTTCCCTGTGTTTGTGTCAGCACAGAAGCTCAGATCTGCCAGGCTAGTCTGGGTTAAAATTGTACCAGCACCAGAGGAAAACATAGTTTTGACCTGGTTAGGCTTCATGATCTGGCATGACGCATGGCCACATACATGTTTATGGAAGTGTGAAAGTGTTAGTGTATGGATGGGACTAAGCTGGTGAGGTAGGATGGGACCATTTTCAATAGCAGTATCAGCTTGGTGTGTATGAAAATAACTTAAGTGTTCGTATAAGACTGTATTTCTTGTTCAAATTGCTTGATAAAACCTAGTAAATGCTTGCAGGCTTCTGAAACTGCCTAAAAGGTCAGCTATTTAAATGAAAAAGGTTTTGTAACAGTGAAGGCCATTTAAGTCCCTTAATATTGAAGTTTCCATTTCTGTCACCATAGATGTTTGTTACCCATTGAGGCTTGCAGGTGTTTAAAATGAGGCATGGCAGGGAAGATAAGATCAAAGATTTACATCATGCTGTCTTTTCATGGTACTGTAAGTGTGGGCTGCCATGAAGAGAGAGGCCTGAGTCCAGTGGGCTGGAGATACAAGTCTGTGGCACTCTTGCACTCCATTGAATTTGATGGTTTCAAGAAAGGAGCAGCAGAATAGCTAGAATAAAGAGGTTGCGGAAGGGAAGGTAAAGAAATGAAGACTGGGGAAGATTCATCCTCTGAGAAACTAAAGACCAGATTACTGGCCACAGATGGCTGTTTAACTGGTTTGAGAGATGTGGGAGGCTCTGCAGTGTTCATTCCAATCCAAGATCTTGATAAAATACCTAAATTTCATTCTGAGAACAAGCTTTTTCAGAAATCAGCTTTTTCTGTCAAAGTTCAGAATAATACATGTAATTGCTTGTGTCTAAATCATTAAAATTCTCATAATTAATAAGCATCTAAGTAAAAAGTTCCCAAAGTTGGTGAGAATTATAGGTTGATGAATGAATGTTCTATTTAATTATTAGATACCTCTCTTTAGGTGTGTACAGACCTTATTTTTATAGCTTTTGGGTAAAGTAGTATTAATCTATTTGTGCCCCATTCTAAGGGAAGTTTGAGGGTTTCTAAGATCACTGTTAGGTAAATTTCTAAAACAAACTCATCAAGGTAGAAAAATGTATTTTCATATATTAAATTACTATATTAGAGCAGTTTATTGTGTTGTTGCTGGCTACTTAACTTGTGGTAAACTTCTTTTATATTTTCAAAAATATACAGGTTTCTCAGGACCATGAAACTATGGCTCAAGTTCTTTTCAGCAGAAATCTGAGGCTGAATGTAGCTTTAACCTTTTGGCGAAGGAGAAGTATAAGTGAACTGGTAGCCTACTTAGTGAGGTAAACTAAGTGTCTCTTCTTTTATATTCTTAAAGTGGTAGCCATCCCAAATATGCTACAGTATTTTTAGGGGTTCCTTAAATGCTGTAACTTTGTTATACTTATTCTTTAAATCATAGTGGAAGCATATATTTCAACCTGTTCTCTACTGGTAACATTTCTGATTTTATTCTTAATATTTCTAGGATACAGGATCTTGGAGTAGTAGTAGACTGCCTTCCTGTGCTTACAAACAGGTACAGACAAAAAGAACTGGGCTTTAAGAATCTGCTCTAACCATGCAGAAGTTCAAGCAGTTCTGAAACATCTTGTTTTTTAAGTTTACAGGAAGAAAAACCATATATTTCAGTTGGCTGCTGTGTAGATCTTTTGCCTTTAGTGAAATCATTGCTTAAAAGCAAATATGAAGAGTAAGTATCAGTTTTGGATGTTTTCAAAGCACTATTTCTTCCTGCCTGTGCAGTGCACTAGAAATTAATGGTGTTTAGTCCTCTGACTCTTGTTCCCTCTGCCCCTTATCCCAACCCTGCCTTTCTCTAGGCAACACCTGCCTGAGGGGGATCTTTCCTGTCAACCTTTCTCCTTTAACAAACCAGTGGTGCAAAAACTCTTTTCTGCAAGGTTAAGGACCAGGGAGGGACTAGTGTTGCCCTTATGCAGATTTATTTATCTTAAACAGTGAAACAGAATAGCACCGAGGTTTTAATATGCTTTATAACATGAAATCAAGGCAAAGTTTTCAGGCAAAATACCTGAAGAATTTCTACTTTTTCAACAAAAGCTTCAGTTTACCACTTTGAAATTGAAAACATAGGCAAGTATTTAAACTTGCCAATTTGTCTAGATTTTTTTTCTTCCAGAATAGAAGACTTTGTGTTGCTTTCTAAGTTGCTTACCAATTTGTCTTGATACTTTAGCTGACCTGTAGGTATTGGAGGTGGGGGGGGAAAAAAGCATAATATGTAAAATATGTTGTTACAGATATGTGATAGTTGGTTTAAACTGGCTTCAGGCTGTCATTAAAAGATGGTGGTCAGAACTATCTGCACATACAGAAAAGGCAGAGGATGGGTGAGTATAGTATTGGGAAATACTTAATTGTGTTTATATAGCTTGTTCCATCTTGAAATCTGTTTTAACTTTGATCAGTAGGAGCACACCTTATCTAAACGATAAAAAATATAATTTGAAAGTAAAAGCTTAAAGTACTTAAAATAACTTGTTCTGTTCTTAAGACACAGGTGGTGTTTGGAAACTTAATCTAAGGATTGTCATGGCTTTGGGTTTTTTTTTGCTGGAGTTTTAATATGTGTAGAACAGTCATCAGGGGTTATATAAATGCTGTAGAAGTCGGATCAAAATTTTTCTGATATTGTGGCAATATCTATCATAGATTAAGTCTATATGCAGTAATAATTGTGTTTCAGTCAAAAAGTCTACTGAAATGTAGTGTATATATGTTATAAAGTGTTCATTCTTTTTCAGAAATATTCATATTTTAAAACAACAATTAAGTGGATTATGGGAACAGGAGAATCATCTTACTCTGGTTCCAGGATATACTGGTAATATAGCTAAGGTAATCCAGTTTTAGTTGTGTTTAGTAATGAACATAGCTGTATTGCTTGCAGTATTCATCTCATTTAATGTTATTTACACTAACTATTGGCAGATAGAAACACCTTTACTTTATTTTCCACTAATGCTTAAGTATATTGCTCAATTTTTACAGAAGTTTGGAGTGTATTCCATATGCTAATAGTAGTGTGGTTTAGAATTATAACAATGAATTTTCTTATCCTTTTTTCTTTCTTTACAGAGAAAGCATCTCCTTAATAATAAAAAAGTTAATAGTAATAAGCCTTAAAATTGATGTAAAAAAGGGCCCAGATGAGTAGGTAGACTGTGAAAGGATAGATGTTTTCTCTGAAATCTGCTGTACCCATTGTTTTAAGTGTAATGCAGCATGGAGAATCTTAACCCAGCAATGTTAGCATTTGCACATCAGGTTGCTGGGGCAGGTGACAACATACTAAATTCTAAAGCTTACTGCTGACCTAATGCTTAGAAAATGATGAGTGTGTGGAGAGCAGAAGAGTGTCTCCATCTGAAGTGAATCCCTGTTTGTCTGTCTTGGTACATTGTGGTATCAGTAATACAATGAGGATGTCTGGTAAATGCATGATTTGCTGCTCCTGGTATAAAATCTATATAAACATGGCTTTCTGAGGTTGGGCACCAAGAGTTACACTGAGTAAGAAACCTCTCCACATGGTGGAACCTGATGAAGGTAGACAGTGAGAAAGGACTTAAAGCAGACACTTGGTTTTGTGCAGGATTTGAATGAACTTGAAAAGAACTTGGAGATTGCGTGCTTTACTTATAGATTCCACAAAGCTCCTTCAGATATAATTCTACAGCTACAGAATTTGCCACTTTGATGTATCAAACAAATAAGTTACTTCTTGTTCTTCTGGGACTGCTGTGCACCTCTAACTTCAATTTTGATGTCTCTACAAGGATAATTACAAACTTCTTGCAGAGTTTCAATCAGCAGGGATGCAGAAGAACTGAGTTCCAACTCCCAACTGGTAGAGCAATGGGAGCTTGTAAATATAGACTACCTAGTTCTGCTGGTAGATCAACATAGCAGTTATAGCCAGTGTCAGTTTGTTTCTCCAGGATTCTGGTTTCCTTTCTATTTATTTGCCTACTTCTTAATGTGTATCAGGATAGACTGTGACCAAGGCCACCTGAACAAGTCATACAAAAGGAGTAGTATAAGAGTGTTGGAGGGATGGAGGAAGGCATATCGTCTTAACAAACATGTTTCAAATACATGATCTCATGATGATGATTTTCTTTCCTGTGCATGCAGGGAGCAGAGGAAAAACAGACTAAATTGGTGGCTTTGGAAACTAATCCCATTGTTCTTGCAGGCTTTTTAATACATAAAGAAATGCCATTGAAAGCATTAATTGAAAGTAATCTTGAAATTGAAGACAACTTGTTCTGAAATTTGGCCTAAATATAATTATTCTTGTATTATGGTCCTGATTGGTTACCCTGCCTCAGAGACACAGTCGATGTTATAGCTATAAGTAATGTGACAAATTCTCCTTTTTTTTTTTTTTTCTTCTAGGATGTAAATGCTTATTTATTACAGCTACACTGACATGATTGGGAAACTATGTGTGCTTTTGTGGTGAAACAATCCCCTAAAGTATCCCTGAAATATGTACTATTTCTGAAAGCCTTTTGAGAAATACTGGCAGAAGAGAACTGAACTGTCAAGCTGTTTAATGAAACCACTAACAAAATCCTAACAATCTACTTCACATTGAAGTGGAAAAGTGTCTAGTAGGAGCAACTTTTACTTCAGTGAGGTGAAAGTGCACTATGAAAACTGTATGCCTTTGCTGCATTTGGGATTCACTCAGTTACTAAGTATTCATTTAAATGCTACTGTATTTTACTACAACATCGCATAAAAGAAGATGAATTACACTGTCATGAAGACAAGACAGCAGAAGCAGTTATAAGGAACCAACAAAAGCAATCAGCATTAAGAGCTTTTAAATGTTTCTTTCACAAGAGAACTCCAAAATGCACAACTATCTTCCAATTACATTAAAAAACAACTTCGGAATATTCAATTACTTCTATGTTTTAATCAAATTATTAAAGACAAGTTTTGTTTGCACTATTGAGAAACTATACAGCAAAGATGCCTTAATTAATAGTGTTTCAAAAAGCCAATGTGTTAAGATGCAAATAGCTATTATGTTCAGATTGTGATAAAAAACCACAAAAATCAGGGTTTCACATTGTGTAGTTAATGAAACATTGCACATATACAAAAATTCATGTATGAAAAATATTATAAATACCTGAAGTTAAGCTTGGATAAACATTTACTGCAAATGTCAGCAGAATGGTGAATTTGTCTAACAAATGTTTTTATATTGTAAGTGGATTTCTAACACAGTAACCTTGTTCTGTATCATTTAAACTACATGCAAATAAGTAAATATATTAAATGTATCTACTGTTTTTTTCTTTTCAAGTTCATAAAAACAATTTCTAGAATAATCTCTTCTGCAGTACTTTTTATCATAAATATTTATGTCTGTTGTTTGTTGAAATGTTTACAGCCAGATGAGGCCATGTTATTCAAATCGCACCCTTTTTATACTACCTCCTTTAAGAAACCGACAAAGAGCTTTTGCAAAATTAATCGAGTTCTAGCCTGATCAATGATGGCAAATTCATACCAACAACAGCATTGAAAATACAGCTATAAACTCTTTTACTGTCTTATTGCTATCCTGTACTATTTTAATTTAAAAACTATAGCTTAATAGCTCTGAGGGAGTTTTGATTTTAGGCTTGCTATTGCCTTTTTTTATTTTGTGATTAGGAAGCATGCTTTTCCAATTAAAAACTTATGAAGTACCAGCTGTTCACTTAAAACATAAATATACATGCACAGCATGTATCACCAAATAGTGTACTTCCTTAAAAACTAAGTACTTACAAGGGTTGTTTTCATACCTAGCATTAAGCATGTGCACTTTTATTGACGTGCAGGAGAAAAGTCTTTTGATAGCCCCAAGTGGTTTTTGTTTTACAGATGAAATAAATGAATTTTAAACTCTCATAGTGGTCAGCAGCTTTAGGCCTCCTGTTGCTTCATTTTGTATTTAATTTACATATCATTATTGCTGACTTCTGAAGGTCAACTAGAAATCTGTCATCAGAACTCGGTGCTTTTGGTTATCTGAATATTCTTTAAACCACCAAAGGTTTTCTGCTTCCCAGGGCAGTCAGCTACAGGGAAGAGTTTCTGGGACATCCCAAAACTGAAAACTCTGTGGGACAGTCTCGAGATATGCACATAGCCAAATTCTTTTTGCTAGAATAGTTATGTACCATTAGAGATACTTCACACTCAAAAGAGTTTGAGATAGAACTTACTACTTTTCAAATGTTCTTACTGTCAATTAAAAATTTAAAGGAACTACAGTATGATGACGTTCTTTTATCACCTTACTGTTCTGTTGAGCACTTAAATGTAAAAAGTGACATAAAGACTAGCTTCATAATTTGGGTAGCAATTCCTGAAACTCTTAAATTATTCCTCAAGGAGAATACTGTAAAGGTGATGGAAATTCAGATCTTTTCTTCTGTTTTTTAATAGACAAAATGAAGTAACTCATGGCCATTTATTTCTGATAACACAAGAAGTAATCATTGTAACTGATCAAAGTGAAATACTCTAATAGTCAAAAATCCAGCTTGACTGTACATGTAAATACATGGGCTTATAATGAATTCTGCATGTGGCCATGGATCTACCAAATTGTAACTGTGGATGGTGCTTTTTTTCTAGTGGCAAGATAAGATTGATTTGAGGATCGTTATTGAGAAATATCTAATAAAATAATGCATTATTTTTAACTGCCGAAAGTTGTATTTTGACAGCATCAATAATACAGTATTAAACATTAAGTAATTAGTTTCTGTGCCTTATTTTATATGATTTTTTTTTTTAGCTGTTTTCAGGCAGCTGCTAGACTGTAAGAACAGGATTCTGGTCTCTCCATTATGAAATGATTTTTCTGTCATGGTCTTAAAGAACTCATTTAAACTATTTCTGCTGACATTCAGGCTCAGCTTGTTGTATGCTCTTTAGTTCTCAAATGGCTAGGAATCAGTTTTGCTCTAGTAGAATGTATATGTATGATATCTGTTCAAAGGTGACATGAGTAAAATGTCTTAATAGCTGTGTAACTCCATGAAATCCATGTAGTTGTCTCAGTGAATCTAAGAATTAAGTTTATGAACAATCGTGCATAAATGCTAATCTTTGTGATACTTTCTAAAAATGCTGTTTCTGGGATGTGTCAAAAGATCTAGGCAGAATTAATCCTTTATCCTGTATGTTTTTGTGATACAGAAGCATGTATGTACTTGAGGATGAAGCATGCCTCCACAAAGCTGTTCTTCGTGTTATACCACTTGATGTGAAATTAATGTCTTTGAAAAACTGTGTGTCTTTTGCCTCAATGTTCCCTGAGAGTACTTGAGGTTGTTTTGCTAAAAGGGTTTTTATTTGAAGCGTGAACTAGGACTTACCCATCCCCTAAACAGAAATTAAAGAAGCTTTCTCGCAAACTGCCTCTTTCTGCAGAGCTAAAAAACCCCCAATATTCTGTTAATGTAAGAATCAAAGTTTAGGTATTGCTGATAGCTTGCTGAGGAGTGGAGACGGAAAAAGCTACCCAATTAAAAGCTGGGTACAAAGAAGCTAGCATGTCTTAATGATTACGTATAGCTCCATTTTGAAGGAGTTAATACCTGTTTCTTAATAAAGAGTACTCTGCAGTGGAACACCCTTGTATCACAGAGGTACTGCAGTTCCAGGCTACTTTATAGTGCTTACAAATTGTTACTGGTATTAAAAAAAAAAATTAGCCCTCCAGGAGCTTATCTTCTGCAGTGAGATATAATTACAATGATCTTTCCCTTTCTGTAGGCTCACTTATTGTTATCAGAGGCTGCAGTTTTAACACTTGTGGTGCAGGAGGGATGGGAGAATAGGAAAGGATAAAAAAAGTACTCATGCACTATGCTGAGTGACATCAGCCCCACTGCATTATTCCATATGTATCTTAAAGCAGGCTGTATCTTCATTTACTGGTGTCTGAAGTAGGCAAGTTTGGAGTTACAGGTCTTTATGCATTTTGCATTGAAGAGAGAAAAGTTTTGAAGACAGATGCTACAGTGCTGATTTGTGGTGTGGTGTTTTGTGGTTTTTTTTTCTTGAAAGGGTGGACATTTTTGTATGCAGAAACTTGAAAGTATCTTGTGCAAAACTTACATTTTGAAACTAGCAAGTAGTTGCATTTGCCAGTTCATCTTGCCAATTCTTCCAGTTTTACAGAAGACAGAATATCTGTCTTAGTGTAGAGATTTGTAGCTGTGTTTTGTGCCCAGTTTTCTGGTGCAAAGGGAAACAGGTGGTTCATAGTTAACTATTTCAGAATACAAAACTATGCAAATTGTGCTACTGGTGTGAAGTTATTCCAACTTCTGTACAATGCAAATTCTTTAGCTTATGAATGCAGTTGGTTCTTGTGTGAGGAACTATATATTGAACTGATGCTGCATTAGAGGAGGAAAAAAAATGAAGCCATTTTTAATAGCCTTGGTAAAAGCCAGACAGAGTAGTTTAATTTTTGTCTTCAGTCTACCTTCCTACACGCAGATAAAGATTCACTGAGAGAATAGATTGAGCATGCTTGTGGTGTTAGTGCTTATATTATACTTCGTTAAACAAATTATTTCTATTCCATATTAGTTAAATGGCTTGTTTGCTGACTTAGAATGAGACTAAATGCAAGTATTTATTTTCTTCCCCTTCCCCCTACCCTGCATTCATTCTTCAGCACTTCATGATGTTATTTCTTCCTCTTCTAGTTTAAATATACTGGGAGTATCCATTGTTAGAAGCGGGGAGGATGAAAATTCTATATAAAACATAGGGCTAGCTATTTAACACTATTCATTTTGAAGTGATTGTGAAAATCTAAAACTTTTCACACAAATTTTATTAATACCTATTAATTGAAATGGACACTCATGGTTGCAAGTTTGAGTTTGAACTTGGTTGAAAAAAATAGTGTTTTCTAAATAACCATAGCTGCAGTATTTTAATTTTTTTTGTCATTGAGTACTAAGATGGACTCTGATAATAACCTGTTGTATGGGAGGCAGGAGGTGTAGCACCGACCCTTAATGGGATAGAATAGAAATAATCACACAGACTTCAACTGTTGCAGTCCTAGGATATTTTTGTTTCCATACTGACTAGAGTTTTGTAGTGTATCTCTTTATGTAGATTGTAGCTGCTGATCATAGTGCTATAAAATGAGATCTGCTACTTTCAGGTTGAATGTGGTATGTAGTTGTTTCTGAGTCATACAGATCACTGCTTCAATTCAGTCATTACTTGGACCGCTGTAGTGTAGCTGAACAACTAACTATTGGGGTCTCGAACACCTGTACTTTGCTGTAACAAAATACAAGGATGCCATGTTCACATTTTCCCACCCCACCCCCTTTATTCCTTAGTTTCACTGCTTAAAGCCATATGAATTCCCTTTGGGAAGTGATAGCTGCCAAAACACACGTGATAAAAATGCTTTTACAGATATGCTTGTGACTTCCTTTGATACACTTCTGTGAATAATAATGTTCTGTGAATTTGCAAAGGAGGCTGTTTTCTATATGCATAGGCTTGAAAGAAACAACTAGTGGATTTTCTACGTGCATAGGCTTGAAAGAAACAGAACTCCTAGATTTTACTAGTGGATTTTTTTTCTAGGTGAGCACTATGTGTATTGTGAAACAACTAAAACAAATCTAAATATCAAGATAATGTTAACATTCCAGGACTGCCTGCTCCTGCGGGTGTAAGTGTTGGAATACATACACACCCTAGCATCATACTTTAAAGTGACCTGCAGACAGTTTCAAATAGCTCTTGTAATTTAGGTTGATGGCTATTTTTCAAGTTGTATTTAATCTACTGAGCTTCACTTTCAAAAAGTCTGAATTATGTTTGGATCTTGCAGTTGCTGCTCTCTCTCTTGTTTCAGGTATTCCATGGATTGAAGGACTCAGATAGTACAATAGGTATTCCAGCTTCAGAAAAACAGCCTGTCTTTGTCTTTTGTGACTACAGGCTTTCATTACACCTCTCTTTTGCATGAGACAAACTTGTTTTCTGCAAGAGTTAAATCATTTTCAGAGACACTATTTCAGAGGAGGATTGCTACATCCACAAAGCCTGTGGCATGCTTGGTTCTAAATGGAAGAGAAGTTGCACAAATACAGTGAGTTGTTAGGAGGATGCATATTTCATTACTGTCAAGTTGTCTTATCGCATGTGAATCAGCTGTGCTATTATCTACTTAGCCCAGATAAAAGTAGCGTGATGGATTATTGGGGAGTTGACGTCTTAACAACTCTTGGCTGTAAGAAACCAAAAATGCTATTTCCATGCTGACGAAACTGCTACAATGAATGCAGAAAGGAATTGTGTGTTGTGTGCTTGGTTTGGAGAGCAGAAATCTTTTCTTTCTATGTCTGCTAATAGTACTTTGTCTTGAAGCTAAAAGGCGTAGACATTTATATGTGTTTAAAATAACATTAAGTTTCTGACTGAAAAGGAGAAAAATCCTTGCTGCATTAGTTCATTTCTGGATGACTGTGTCACCCCATGTTCCAGCTGCAGAAAAATAAATAAAATTATAAAAATATAATTAGCTGTCATTGTATGAGTAGTGTAAAACTTTATTTTCAACATTGTAAGGTTCTGGCAATTAGTAGTGAAGTAGTAAAGCAAAGCAGGACTAAAGAATAACTGGCATGTTCTGTTCTCTGCCTTGTGTTCTGGTAAGTCTAAAAGCTTGACCTTTTTAATCAACCAAAATGAGTGGTGATCAACAGAAGCGTTAATTCTGGAGTAATTCTATGCTAATAGCCAGCTTTAGCGTAAGAATAAGCTGGGTAGCTGGTTGTGAAGTGACCCCTGCCCACCAGAGCCAACTGTCTTCTGAAATAAATTCTCTTAAAAAGAACCTTTTGGTACTTTAAAAGTTTGAAATTTTTTTTTTTTTTTTTGGAAGATGGTACAGTTAGGGTACTTTCTGCTAGAGAGAGGGAATTCTGAAGATTACAATTTCAAGATCTCCTGCTATTTGGATGATGGGGTAATGCTGCAAGGGATCCCTCTAAATATGTTTACTGCCCTCTGAATGGTGGCATCAGTAATCATTACAGGGGGTTGAGGGCCTGAACACAGGCAAACTCTCATCAGGACTGTGGCTGATGTGTGCCTCCCTAGTTGTCTGTTGGTGTAGGGAGTTGACTTGTATAAAATTAAAACTAGGGAAGGGGGAGCATTTGTTTTAGATATGGTACAAAAATTCCCACCACCTGAGAAGGGTGCCTGTGATAGTTGGAGATTCAGGTTTGACGATGGAGGAAGTCTTTCCAGTGCTGTGTTCCTAATTCCACAACAGTGAGGCACTTTGCAAAGGAAGGTTGGACACTTGGTGCTTGCAGAGCAGTCACGTTTCCTCCCAGTTGCTGCTTTTCCATCCCTGTGACGCGTTGGAGCACATCTGCTTGGCTGAGCTCCCAGCTCCACATCAACCTTGTCACTTAGCCAAGTGAGAATAAAATGCCTTCGTATTTGGCACACCTGGTTTCCCAAGTGATGTCTTGTATCTCAAGTCTTCCAGCTTCTCGCTACAAAAAAAATTAGCTTAGTGTCATTGCACTGTGAAAACTTAGAGGCTTATAGCTCTGATGAATAACACATGGCAACTGTAGATGCTACCACTTCGTTTATCCCTTACATTAATACTAGAGAAGCAGAACTATGCACGTTAATGTAGTGGCTCTTTCAGTTACCAGATTTAAGATGAAGCTGTTGTATTAGGTGTGTTTGTCTGTATGTATATAAATTGGTTTAAAATGTAAATATTCTACTAAGTATTAATTAAAAGTGCCCACAGTTCTGAACATTTAGAAATGGCGGGCTGGTGACTAGTTAGGGAGAAATCATGCTGCTTAGAGGTGGGTGGTTTGTTGGTTTGGGGGGTTTTTTTCCTTCTTCACCCATCTGGCCTCCCCCTCTGAATACAGGTCTCTAAATTTGTTCGTGTCTCCTTAAATTCTCATTTTTTGCAAGCTTATGCCTTTTAGGGTGGTTTTCTGACCCCACAGAAAATGGCCAGGGAGTTGGGCAGAGTGAGGGCATGTTTACTGGCCGCGTTCATACAACGCTGTGCAAGCACAGGTACACACTCACTGCTGTGCAGAAGCACCATTTTTACAGCTCCTTCTGCACTCCAGTGCACTTACGCTTCTATTAGTGGCATGTGTCTTAACATCTGTAAAGGGATTCTTTCTATCTTGTAACTCTCGATTCAAAAAGCAGTATTGGTTGCTTCCCAGCTGAACAGAGAAGCTTGCTACTAAAGCTAAAAACAAAGCAAAAAAAAAAAAAAAAAGACCCTCCCCAAAAAAACCCAAACCAAAAAAAAAAACCCCCAAACCCCATCCAAACCGAAAAACTAGAATTTGCTTGTCTCCAGCATAAAGTAGTGCTGTGGCAAGATGACAACAAGTGCTGCCCCCTATTTTTTCATTAAAAAAGGTACATAAGAATGCCTCTCTGAATGAGGACTCTCCAATGTTATGGATTTTTAGGATTAGTGCATTGTGTTTTGGCACTGCACTTTCTAGATTGTCTGATTATCTGGTACATGACCTCAGCCACCTCATTCTGAAGGGCTGTAAATAGGAGAACACCCTTGGAGCTGTCTTCACAACTGGCAGCTTGCTAACATCAGCCTTTACCTTGGGGACCAGTGAGGCGTATTTCAGCATTTTCATGCAGGCTTTGGCGTACATACTTCTGATATGTGCTTCCTCATCACAGCCTCACTTGAGTCTGGTTTGGATGAAACAGTTCTCATACCAAGAACTCTGCTTATGTGAAAGGAAGTGCAAGACCGTCTCTCTTCCTCCATAGACTCACCAAATCTATACCCTGATCGTAATAGGCTTCTGTATTGGGAAATGTATTTATCCACAGTTTATGGTATCCTCATTAACTCTTTTTTCTGACAAAATTGATTGGTCTGTGATTCCTTTGTAGTATTTGATTATCATTAACTTTATGCTATTTTTCATACCTTATAGAGCAGGTTCTATCCGTTAGCTCTGAGATATATCTCCACGATATTGCTGCCCACGTTTCCTGGTGTTCAGCATAACTGTCAGATTTTTCAGGCATTTATTTGAAATTGTCTTTTGGCCAGGAAACATATTCAGAACTTGAGCTGATTTTAATGGTCTGAAATAGTATCTTCACGGGTGTTTAGGAGCATTGCACTTTTTGATGAAAGTATCATTTGCGGTGGCTTTGCAGCACTATAATTGAATTTTACCATCTCAACAATGAGTGGCTTGAGTGAGAGGAAGAACTAATTTGAGTTCAGATGGCTCCAGCAAGCCCTACCTTTTGCTCCCACATGCAGTGGTGAGATTAAAAGGAATATAAGCAGTAATTACTGCTTTAGGGAGTATTTGAACCCAGCCTCAACCACAGCTATTGTCTCATATAATATCGCTTTTTCTCCTCATGTTACCACCAGCAGTTAGTCATACAGAGCTGTGGCACGTGTGGAGCAGCCGCAGCACTGCTCCCTGGTCTGCCGCTGCGTGTGAGCTCCAGCCACGGCATCACCTCTGCTAAGAAAGTAGGAGACCCTTTTGCTGAATCCTCAGTAGGATTCTTTGCTAGCAGAACTTCCCTTAGAAGATGTTCCAAACTCATATCTAAAGTTGTGTCCATGACTCAGTTATAAAAGTACCTGTTTTTCTGTCCTGTATGTGTCTCTTCTAGGTCAAGATGCCACTGTGTGCTTTGTGTGCTAGGAGAATCTTCTTCTTTTAAACGCACAAGCCCAGACTCTTTAATCTCCCCATGCTTTGTCTGCCACAGAGACTGTCCAGCCAGATAATCGGCTGTGTGAAAGCCTGCAGTGGGACGTGCTGGTGGTCCACCTGAGCTCGAGCTCTCTGTGGCCTTGCTGAAGAATGCTTCTATTCCAGATACCTACACTGCAGCCATTAAAAGGTCCAGTTGCTTTTTCATTGAGCATCATGCTATTTCATGGAGAAAGGAATATCATGTATAATAAGATTATCAGTTTCAGAGATTAGCAGGTTGGTGATTTTTATTTAGTTTGTTGTGTGGTTTGGTTTATTGGTTTGGTCGGCCCTCAGTTTGTTGGTGTATATTTTTGTTAAGAGTTTATGCACTTTATTTCTTTCCCCTGCCCCTCCAACTCTTGCATGAATACGAAGTAGCCCTGGCAGTTATTTGATTTTGCTTTCCCTTTCCAACATTTCTTATTTTGACATGTCAATATTTAAAAGCACATCTTTACCCTTGCAAAAAGTAATTCTGAACTAGACACTAGACACAGAGAGACTCTGGTGGGGTGAACATCACTTTTAAGATGCTTTGCTGAATTCTTTAGGCTTGCAGGAGATAGTAAAAGCTTATAAATTAAATCCTGCAATATTTTTCTGTGGATTATTATTGTTGTATTTGCCTAAAATAAAAGTTCTAAAAGCAAAATACAAAACTAAATTCAGGACTTCTGCTATCTGTGGCAAAACTACAGAGGTTCCCAAAGGAGCTTGCTGTCAAATACATTTACAAATAATGAAAGCAAGTAGCTAGAGGGGAAGAAGAGGCATTTGAAGATGACTTATGCTACTATTTTTCCCAAAAACTTCAACTGTTACATGAGAAGTGTAAAAATAAATATAAAAATGACTCATTCTTACATATCTCAAAAAATTGAGGGGAAAAAAACGTAGGTATACAAACCTATGAATTACATGGCAAGTACAAGACTTCATGTTGCTATTGGAAAAATTTTATGTGATAAAGCTTGTATTATGAATCTAAAAATTACTTAATTTAACCCCACAGTGCTGATTTGAGAAATGGCAACTCCTGCTTCAGGCTGAACTATTTAAGTAAAAAAAGAAAAAAATATGAATATAATGTGGAAAGAATCATTGTACTCCCATAGGACTCTTATTTACCTCTAGTCTAGGGTTGACATAGATATATTTGAGTCAAACAGGAAATACTACTACTTATTGCAAAGTGCTCGTCATGTTGCTTTAATGAAGCATGTTGAATAGCAATGTAGCAACGCATAGAAAATTAGCTTGTTTGCCATTGATTAATGATAGATAATGTGTGCAATTCACCACAGTGTTCTTTTGAGCAGTTCTCTGTGATGTACTAACTCAGGCTCATCAAGGCAAGTCTTTACTTCCACAGTCTGATGATTCAGCGTAAAAACCCACACAATTAGGCATGCGCATTAAACATAAAAACAGCATTTATATTTAGCTTTCTTACAGTGTAATACAGGTGTAATACACCTCCAAATTATTTCATTCAGATAAACAAGGCAAAGATTTAAGGGTAAAAGAACAGAAGTTGCTTATTTCAATAATAGCTTGAAAATAGTTACAGAAGAATCACAGGCCAATACAGTGAAACAAGACAATAGGAAAAAGCTCTCACCAGTTGTTCTTCTAAGTGTTGAATTTCAAAGAAGCAGCAGCTGGTAAACTCCCTCAGGTATCAGCTGTGCATGTGTAAGGTTATATATATCAAATGCCAGTCGTGTACAAGAAAGGTACATACAGAGGAACTTAAAGCCAAGGAGAGTTACAGTTCTCAGCTTCTCAAAAACAGCCAGAATGTGTTTGTTTAAAAAAAAAAAAAAAGTTTCTGCAGCTACTGCTGAAGATGACAAGCAGTAGGAGTAGCTAGAGCTTTAGAAAAAAACAAAGCACTGCAGAAACATTTCTTCATTTCTGAGATCAAGAAATAACCAACTGAATTCAGAGCCACTGTAATTTTATATAAATAAGAGAATGAGTTGAAGGCCCAGCTTTGTTTCTTTTGCTTTGTCAAATAATACAAGTGCACGGGTTTTACTACTTTCGTATTTAGTTTGAATCCAGATTTGCTAACAGTACACACTGTAACAGTTTTTGTAACAACACATTTAATACACCAAAGAGAATGTTTACCATCTAGAAAATGCTGCTCCAATTACAATTGCATTGTTATATTTTTAAGTCCCACTATAATTGTGTAAAATAAAGACCCCCGAAAAAATTAAGGAAAAGTGGGCTTAGAAATCGTTCAGATCAATCTTCAGTGGCCTTTGGTCAATCGCCCCCTTGAAAACCAGCATAAATTTTCTTTATAGGCCAGAAATGCCTGAACTTCCAGCCAGAAGGAAGCTCTGTGCTGCTTTTGGCCTTTCTTTCTTCAGTCTCTCCTAGCGCAGATGCAGCTGTACCATAATTCAAACAACTGCTTAAGGCTGCCTGACTTACAGCAGCCCTTTGCAGGCCGGGCACGGGATATCCCAGACTCTCTGCAGGGCAGACAACTTGCAGACCTGCTCTGACTGTGAACGTGTCGCTCTGTTGCTGAAGAGGATTCTCTCTGGTAGAACATCTTACCAAAGTGCTTGCAGCTGCTTTGTGTTGCCCTGACCTTGGGTCTGAAGTCAACCAATTCTACACAGCATGTGAACAACTTGTTGAGAAATACAAAGAAAGGAATGTCGTTTTGTGGTGGTCTATTACCAATACTGCAGTAAAGCAAAAAATACTTTCGTATGTCGTTCTGTAAAGCATGTGATAATGCTGTAGTATGTGGAGGCCACCCTGTGGCATTATGGAAGTAGAATCCAGATGTAAAACACAACACAGCATTTAGACTGCATACCAAGAAATAAGGATTTTAAACTGCTTATACTTTTGGAATGCAAATGTCACAGTGATGTGTCATTCTAGCCTTATGTGAATGATTACAGGTGGTGCCTGTACAGGCAACAACACAGGAATCTGAGGATGTGTGTAGCACCAGTCTGTGTGGCATTGCTTCTTACATAGTCAGCTTAATGGATGCTGTAGTTCTTAAACATGCTGCTTGCATAGTTTATGTAAGTTTAATTGCTGCTTAACAGATGTAGGGACAAATTTTACAGTGAGCAGGAGCAGAGAGGACTGCAGTCAAAGTACTGTAAAACCAACTTCCAGGTTACCATCATGTTACATCCATATTTGTTCTGCTTGCGAGAGGGGGTCTGGAAATCTTAACAGTAGGAAAATTATGCTTCTTTTCCCTGCACTTAAACTAATAATTAAATTTCCTCCACTAAAGAATGAAATTTGAGTTCAGTGAAGATCAGTTCAGTCAATTGCAACCAGATAAAGCTGGCTATCATCTGGCAATCTCAATGTCAGCATTTGCTAACTCCTGTGAAGAGCGTACTAAAGTAATATCCTGTTTATGGTTTTGGACATATCAGAAAGGTGGAAACAATTCATTCCTGGAAAAAAAAGAAAGTCCTGAAGGTGGAAGATGGAGGTGAGGTAAGGTAAGCCTGAAAAAGAAGTATCAAGTATAACTGCTGTTGGAAAGGCAAGGTAGGACAATCCTGAGAGCTGGAACACCAGATCTTCCAGTGCCCACCTGCCCAGTAACATCTTTAAGGAAAAGGCTTCTTCACAAAGCTGTACAGTGTGGGAATTGATAATGCAGAGTGTCAGGGTACAAGAAACCTGTTTTATGACTTAGCTTTTGTTGGATGCTCTTCAGCATGCAGCGAAACCTTGGGGAAGGCATCTGTATCTCAACAATTTCCAATGAAGGTTGTCTGGTCAACTTGAGGTGAAAGCAAACAAGGGGGGAGATGAAGGTTAGCTCTCTGAGACAGAAAAGTCTTCAATTGTACGTGCTGACTCCACACTGTGGGGATGGATGCATTGGAGATGCAGAGATTATTCTGACAGCTCCTGAGTTTACAGGGGAGTAGGAGATTTTCTGCCCCACCGTGCAACATTCTGTCAGAGATGGAGCGTAGGATAATATCCAGAGCACTGACGGGCAATCTTTTTGAAGCAGACTGGTATTCTGGAGCAAGTCAAGATGGTTGCCTGCGTACCTTTCTGCCCCAAGTCAGAAGTAGGACCTTCTCAGAGCATTTTGTATTCAGCAGCACAGACTGTCACTGAATCCAGGCTGCAATCCTGACGTTCTGTCCACGTTCTGTCGTTAAATTAAGTAAAGTACTGTAAACTGCCAGTAGATGGCATAACGATTCCACGATAAATTTATTAAAAAAAAATCAGTGCTGAAGAAAATATGCTGCATAATTTTTGTTAATTCTATGTTTAATCATAGTAAAGCTCCTTGTGAAGGAGAGACCTCAGTAAAATGAGTGAATTGGCTGTGGTCTTTTGCAGTACCTTTATGCTGAATTCTTCCTTCTACCTTCAGTTTATGTATTCTCATAGATCTTCTTGCTTGGGTGGGCATTTTGATTTCTTCTCACCTCTAATTAGTTTCTCAAAAAAAAAAAAAGTAGGTATGAGTATTCTGATGCACATCTAATTCTTATTTATTCTTTGTATCAGCCAGGTCTGTCTTTGCTTCCACTGAACTTTTGTGAACCAGCATTACTCAACTGGTGCACTAGGTGTTACCTGTATACCTATTTTGGGGGACTGACTCAAAGACTACAGTAAGGTCAGAGGCAGATGGCTGAAGCTGCTCCCTGCTTGTCTGCTGAAAGTCAACAGCTCTGCGTATCGCTGCCTGAATCACACACAAAACAGACTGTGGGCTGGTGTTGCTTGTGGTCCAGTGTATGTCCAGTATATTAAAGTAAACCAATATCAATAACAGGATCATGTACATTTTCAAAAGCAAAATATTTAAATACTAGCCAAAGTGCTATCAGCTTTATAGAAAAAGAGAAATTTTCACAGTCATTGCACTGAGATGTTCAAAGGTGAATTAAAGTTTATGAAAATGATTTACTAATGGTGAACTATAAGCAATAAATGTATAGAGCAAGTTTTGCTACAGTTCAGCCTGTGAAAAGGATTCAGCACAAATGTAAGTTCTGCTACTTTTTTGTAAACTCATTTTACCCTCAGGGAAGAAGAAAACTCTCTTGCTCCTTAGGAATATCCACCAGTACTCCAGACTACACCATTCTCTGTAAACAGCTATGATGCTCATGGATGTTGCGTTCAGAGAGCTCAAAGGGATTTAATGGGTCTCCTCTGCTTTTTCAGTTTGTACATGAAACCAAAAGTGACAAGAATCTGGAGATATAGATTTCAGTGTTATCAGTGTGATGGCATTACATTAGTCTAGACCTCCTCTTTGTTCAACCCATTAGGGACTGTCAGCTCTCATTCATCTGGCTGACAGTTCTGTAGTATTAGCGACAGCTGGTTGAAGTAACTCAGACAAAACCGAGAATTTGATTGTGAGCAGGGTAGAACTTTTCAGAAACTTGCAAGTTTCTACATAGCTGTTACTCAGGGAGTGAATCCATCAATGAAGAGATAGCTACAAAACATGGTCATCCTTGCTTGCTTTTTCAGGAGGTTGATGGAATTGTTCGGTTGTTTCAATTGAACTGTTGCTTGGCAGTTTTATCTGTCTTTTCTGATCAGGGATTCACTTGACATCAAGCTGCAGACACAACTTTGCTAATAGTGAAATTCCTTCCAGAAAAAAAATAGGTAGTATCTCCTAGATGATATACTAAGAAAATGAGTAGTTGGTTGTATTTGATTATATTTTGATAAATTTATACCTGGACATTATTATTTCTTTGTTTCCATTTGTACTACTTTTGTTTTGGGTTTTGTTGTTTTTACCTAGAAGGCAAACACCCACAGCATGATATCAAAACTCACAAATAGCATTGTGCAATCCACTCAAATGAGATGCTGTTATAGCTAGTCTTAATGAAAAAGGCAGTAATCAACCAAATTAATTATTTTCTCAGTTGTGTACACTTAAAAATATGGTAACCAATTTATCTGTTTGTATGAAATAGAGCTATTAATATGTAAAGTTACACAATGAGAGGAGAAGGGACTGTTTACCTAACATTAAAACAGTTGCATGCCAATACAGGTTGTAGAAACTTTGCATATATAAAAATAAAGATATGCTTCTGCAATGAAAGCTGCACCCACAGTCGGGGATTCTACATGAGGATAGAATTCTAGCCAAGAGGCTGTTAAAGTAACTTGTCAGTCTGTTAGCAGGATAATACACAGAGAGAAGCTTCTTGGATTACAGTATGAAAAAACAAATGAAGTTTTCTTTTCTTTGGGTTCACAAGGCTTTGAACCAAGTAACTGTATTACCTAGGTTATAAAAATAAATTATTTGGTTGAGAAAATCCTTAAAACTGGACAGCATGACCATTCTATGCGGTCTGACAGCGTCCTAATACAGTTACTTGAGGATGTTTTAAAAATAGGAGTATTTTTACACTAACTGCATATGAAAACTAGTAACATGACATGTCACTATGAAGACGATGTCTTTCTGTGGTGTTATACTGAAAACAGCGTTGTGTCTCTGGCTTTAGCATAAATCCTAGTATTTAGTGATTCTATTGGTAAGTACCTGCTTCATTAACAAAAACTGAAAAAAGTGATGCTCAAAGTTATTCAATTCAGAGAAGCTACTTTCTAACACTCTTCCGTTCTAGCATTCTTAGGTTTCCACCCCCCAAACTGCTGAGTTTCTTGCTTTTGTGAGTCTATGTGACAGAAGATCCTCATCAATCATACGCCTTCCTGGTTGTCTCCAAAGTAGAGACATCTCAAAAATACTACCAGAGAAATAATTCACATTATCCCACTCCCCTGGGGTGACGTATGCTTTCAAAATCATGCCTAGTATAATATAATGTTTTTATTGAGTATCAGCTGATGACCAGGTTCATCATCTCTAACATAATCATGCTTAATAATTACATGTTTTCAATGTGTTCAGTAATTAACTCTGACATAAGTAAGAGAGGTAAAAATGCAGCAAGTGTAGTCACAACGTGACAATAAATACGTATGACATAGCAGGCACACTGCGTAAAGGGAAAACAGGAGCAAGGGAAGGTATTGCAGCCCTCTTGGTTTCTCCTAACTCTGTGCCTGCCCACTACCAGCTTTTCATACTATTTTACTGTCAACAAGTTCTAGTTATTCATCAGAAACAAACTGCAGCACTATAAATCATTGGTTGAAAGAAGACACTTTAGGCCTTGATTTAATGACCAATTTTAATTTTTTTTCTTTTGTAAGCTTCTTTGTAACTTTGTCCTAGAAAAATCTTGATTGTTATTCTTTGCATGATAACTATTAGGATTTAACGTAAAACTAAAATGTCTTAATTCTAAATGGATCCATCTGTTACCGATTTGCATTTGTGTCCTTCCATATTTTAAGCAGCAAATTATCTTATGCTTCGTTTTTACTCACAAACTGAAAAACAAAGGAGCCCTCCCAACACCCACTCCATTTCTCATCTTGGAATAAGCGAATTCTTGAAAAATTGTGTATGGGGACAGATTTCCCAGGTTCAAGTTACCCGTGCCACACAGTCAGAGCGAGTTCCGCAAAACATTCTTAGCAACCGTGCTGCTCTGAGGGCCCAAGAGCACCACCTGCAAGGTCAGAAAGATGTCCGCCGACAGCCAGCCCTGGAGCGCCTGCACTGCCCCTGAGCGAGGGGCAGGTGCCCCCGCGGCCCTGCTGGAGGTGAGGGGCTTCCCCGCAGCCTGCGCTGGGTCATGCGGACGGCTCGGGGCCCGCACTCCCGCCGTGCGTAGGCCAAGCCGAAGCGCCGGGCACAGCGCCGGAGGAAGCTCTGTCCGGCCGGTGCTCCGCCGGCGGGGCCGGCACGGCGGCTCGCCTCCCCCACCCGAGCAGGCACCGCCCCCCGGCTCTCGGGCCCTGCGGCGCCTCACCCGAGGGAAACCGCCGGAGCACTTCCGCTTCGCTACGCGTCAGAGCCGAACGGCTCCCTCGCTCCTATTCGCCAGTGCTCGTTACGTCACCTGACGGCCCGCCACTCGCTTACGTGCGCTCGGCATCCGACCCTTTCCGCCTGCCCGGTGCGCACGCGCAGCAGGTCAGTGGCCCTGCTCTCGGCGCGGGCTGCGCGCTGGGCCCCGAGGGGTCGCGCTCAGCGCACGCGCGAAGGCGACCGCTCCGTCCCGCGAGGCAGGCGGCGGCGCGATGGCGGCGCGGAGCGGTGCTGCGTGCCTGGTGCTGCTCTGGCTTTTTGCGTCGCCGCTGCCCGATGGCGCCTGCGGCTCGGAGGCAGCGGGGACAGCGGAGTCGCCGGGCGGCGCGGGCCCTGGGGAGCGATTTAAGATCGAGGGCCGGGCCGTGGTGCCCGGGGTGAAGCCGCAGGACTGGATCGCGGGGGCCCGGGTGCTGGTGGACGGGGAGGAGTACATCGGCTTCCTGAAGTGAGCGGCGGGCGGGGCGGGGGGCTTCGTCCCGGCGGGGAAGTAAGCGTCCCTCGCCGGGCTTGGGCCAGTGCCGCGGGTGCCGCTGGGAGATACCCTCCACCTCCGCGCCTCTGGCACGCTTGGCGTCCCTTCCACAGTCGCGGCCGTAAGATGGCCGCCAGCTGTGGCAGAGCGGAGCAGCTCCCGAGCGGTTAGCGGCCTTGTCCCCGTTACCCACGCACAGCTGTGGGGGTGAACATCTCGCGCCCGACTTCGGCTTCGCTGGTACGCTTGCACCTTACCCTGTCAGGCTTTAGAAACGGCCAGGCCTGTGGTAGGAGCCTCTAGTGCTGTAGGTATGGTTGTGCTCAGCTTCCTGCAGACGTAACCGAATTGATGACTAAGGCTGCTGGCTTTTTAGCGATCAAAAAATTGGAACTGAGTTTTAATTTCAAAAAAAACCAAACACGTTTGCGTTAAATTCTGGAGTACAGTGTTTGTTCTCAGCTTTTGTGGGTGCAAATTCTGTCACTTCTCTTTTAAGACCCTCTTTAGCTACGAGGGTAAATTCTGGAGAAATGTTTGTGGCAGAAAGTTAAAGTTGTAGTTATCAATTACAGTACCTGTGAAAACCTGTTCCACTGTACCAGTGAAAGCCATTTCAAGGGATGTGGCTTTATTCCTTCACACAAGATCATGCAGATGCATTTGGAAGCCGTAAAGAATCATATTAGCTTATTCAGTCTCAGGTGGTAGTGGGTATATTCGGATCAGCAAAGGATCTAGAGATATTAAGACATAGAAAATGTCCTCAGAATTGAACTAATCCCATAGTTTCAAGAGTAGAAGCTAATCCTAAAATCCTTTTTATTATTTGTAATACAGTATAATACATTGCTTTTAAAATCATGTATTAAAATGAGAAAGTTGATATGGAATTAAGTTACACCACCTCATAAATACCAATAATTTTTAATTATTCCCTCTGCAGTAAAGGTTGAACTGAACTTTGACTCTGAGAACTGTTGATAGGTTAACAAACAGATTTTACTCTGCAAAACTTGCAGAATCTTGTCAGTATAGCACCTGATAAGCCAGTACAACCAAATTGTGAGGGCCTGGCATCATATTTAGGATTTGATTTAATAAATACTATGTAGTTGGTAAGTTTCCATATGCTTGCTTGGAACTTGAGTTGTCTGAAATACGAGGAAATAGTCTTAGCTAAGAGGATACTATATTTATGATAGTGTAACCTAGATATCAAGCTCTGTTGATTACATGAATTTGATGTGTCTATTTATAGACATCAAATTACATTGATAAAACTTAAAGCCAAGCAATTAACATTATATAAGTTATTCCATTTGATAAATATATTTGTAGATGTTGCACTACCATAAGCATGGTACATTTTAGCAAGAATGCTTTAATGTTAGTTGGGATTTTTTTTGTCACTTGTAATGAGCACAGTACTGGATGGCAGTATACTTTTAGTAAGAACTGTGTTAGAAGAAAGAACAGTTTTCTTAAGTAACAGTGGTATTTCAGGCTCAGTAGAAAGATCCTTCACTTTCAGTGACAGGTTTAAATGTATTCGGTGTATCAGAAGATATATTTGTCACCATCTCTCCGGCAGGTTTTCATTATATATTACATGGATGTCATTCCAGTTATCAAAAAGAGGAAAATCATTATTTGACATAGCAAAGTTGCTTTTTGAGTATTTCAAGAGTTGTTCTCTCCTTTTTATAAATATGATCAGTTTCCCCACTCTAATAAAAATGAAATTTTTTTTCTTTTAAAAAGGCAGTATTGGATACCAGTATATGAAGTGAGAATTTGCTTTGTCATATAAATAAATCTTTAGGAAAAAACTATAATTGAATTTTATCAAAATAATACTGAAAAGAATGAAAAACTAAAAGGAAATTCCTAGGGAAACATTCTTATAGCAGTTGCAATATAAGATAGTGTAAGCATTCTTAGGGGTTCAAATCATCACGTAAAGTATTAGTGAAACCCACCTACACAGCACTGTTTATATGCTTCTGTCTTCGTGGTGGGAAGGTCCTTAAGTGATGTACATCTTTGAGAGAGAGGGAACTTGTGTGAAGGACATAAAGATAAAATTCTTTTGGAGGGTTCACTTTTAAGAGGGTTCATTTATTTGTTTTCCTGATGCAAGTTTCTAATGTACCAGGTCTGATTACGTTTTTTTTTCCCTTTGAACAACTTTTTTGTCTTAACTTTGAGTCTTATTTTTAGGAGAGATATCTTTTATATTAATTTTAAAAGGGTAGAGAACACTATTTTTTTTTTTCCTGGAAACTTCTGGAAGCATGTAGGAGGAAAACTACAGGTTTCTCTAATTTAATGGCAACTGGTGCTGAAGCTTTCAAATATCCTTTTACGAATATTGAAGTTACATATTTTAAAATAAAAGCAGTCTGTCTAAAAATCCCTTCTGTGTGTATGTTCAGAGCTCTTAGTTTCTTTATTGTTGTGATAAAGCTTTCCAGTGTGGACTAGTCCTAAAGGGAGCAATTAAAAGTAAAAACCTCTATTTTGCAATAAAGACACAAACTACATTTTTTGTGCATTGCAGGTCATCTCTAATATCTACCCACACTATGTAGGATGTCAATTTTGGGGGGGTTTTTTGCTTCCAGCAGAAGTACTGAAGCAAAGTAAACTTCATTGTATGTATTTCAGAAGGAGGAAGGAGGGTGTAAGTTCGTTCTGCCATCATTTGAATACATGAAATCTAACCATTTCAGATCTTATTTAGGCTGTTAAATTACTCCTCCAGCAAGACAATAGCTTGAGGGCATGAGAAAATCTTTAACGTAACTGGTAATTTCTGCTGCTGTTGTGGTACACATTGATGACCTTAAGAGGCTTGATATTATGAGTGCTGACTGATTTTGGTCGTTGTTGTTATACTAAGATTTATAATATAAAATGATACTATTAGAGTTTCTTCTTTAAAAAAATAAAGCATCCTCTCTTGTGTACTGGAGCATATTGAAATGTAGTGGAACTTACTGTTTTTTCAGGACAGATGGAAGTTTTGTGGTTCATGATGTACCTCCAGGATCTTATGTGGTGGAAGTTACATCCCCTGCTCATAAATTTGAGCCTGTGCGAGTTGACATAACTTCAAAAGGCAAAATTAGGTGAGCCTTTCCTGATTTGCTTCTGTGTTGATCTGTTAAGTATGCCTGACAGCACAGTGTAAGATGTAAACAGTACTGTAGAGCTGATCTTCCATTTCAGACAGTATGTTTCAGCTGCTTTTGACATCACTATGGAGCACATTTCTTAAAATCCAAAGTCTGATTTCTTTCTTCCTTTCATATTTATGGCCTTAAATAAGAGGAGATAGATAAAAAGAGTCCTTCTATTTGTTTACTTTTGTTATTTTCATGTGTAGCTATCCTGAAATAAAATCTAGACATAAATGAGTTAACTGCTTTATCTTTTGCCTATTCCTTCCTCTCCCCCTCCCCCCCCCTTCCCTTTTTCCTTTCTTTTTTGGTAAATGTTCTGTCAAGACTTGTCACAATGAAATTCTAATTCTAAATTCTAAAATATTTCTGTTACACCTCCATAAGAAACTCCTTACAGTTACTGGCAAATGCTAGTAGTTGCCAGCCTGCAGTATTTCTGTAGCATTGTTAGCTTTTTTTTAACGTTACGGCCAGATACATTATCCCTAACAATTGTAACTGTACCTCTGTAACTGCACACTATGCAGTAAGTAATACAGAAAAATGTCTGTCCTATCTAATAAGGTCATTTTCATTTAAATGACCATTTTTCTTTGTACAGGCACACATGTAGTATCTTACCTTCAAGTTTGTGTTTTACAGTCTCTTATAAAAGATGCTGTTACTTTTTAGGAGTACAAACGTCAGTATAAACACTGCAGCAGTATTTTTAGGGGAGGTTAAAAATTGAAATCTCAAAACTGAAAACAGTGCAAACAGTCTGTTTATAATAATAATAATAGCACAATTTGTGCTTAGATTTTTTTCCCAAACTTTATGTATTTTTTAGTTTTATACTTTATTAGGCACTCATTGGCAACAATTAATATGTAATAAATGCAGAAGGAACTCGGTGAAATAGACGCAATAGTGTGTGTCACCTCTCAGCACTCTTTTGGTATCTGAGGACTAGAGGTAACAAATTTGACATTAAGTAATGTCCTGGGTTTGGCTGGGATAGAGTTAAACTTCTTCCTAGTGCTGTGTTTTGGATTTAGTATGAGAAGAATGTTGATAACACCCTGATGTTTTCAGTTGTTGCTAAGAACCCTGCTAGTCAAGGACAGCTTCCATGCTACCAAGCGCAGAGGCTGGGAGGAGGGAGCACAGCCAGGACAGCCAGCCCAGCTGGCCAACGGGGTATTCCATACCATGTGACATCATGCTAAGTATATGAATGGTAGGCATGATCCAGGAAGTAGCGATCGCTACTTGGTTATCGGTCAGTGCGGGTGGTGAGCAATTGCATTGTGCATCACTCATTTTGTATATTCTATCATTATTTATTATTATTTTCTCTTTTCTGTTCTATTAAACTGTCTTTATCTCAACCCACGAGTTTTTCTCGCTCTTACCCTTCCGATTCTCTCCCCGTCCCACTGTGGGGGTGGGGGGAGTGAGCGAGCGACTGCGTAGTATTTGGCTGCCTGCCATATTAAACCACAACAAGTAAATTGCTAGAATATGTCTGCAGAGCAAAGTACTAGTAGGCTTGACATCTCTACCAGTCAAACAGGTAGAAACTATAATGAGGAATACAGTTGAGAGATGCATGAAAAAATGCGATACACAGGGAAAATGTCAATTGGGCTTTTCTAAGGGAAGTTCTGATGTAAAAAAATAATGGAATTCTTAGAAAGAGGAAGCAGCATGTGGATAACGGATATGTTTGATAAGATCTACTTGAAAATCTCAAAAGGTTTTGAAGAAAACATGTAGTCATAAGGTAGGAGGGAAAGGCATTCTATGGATGAATATTTGGTGAAAAATTCAGAAGGAATAAATGATTTCTGTTGTAATGGGCAGAAGTCATCCCTGGAGTTGCACGAGGCCAATAAATATTCATAAATCGTGAAAAATGGGTGAAGAGTGACAAAGTTAGATGATAGCACCAAGTAACTATCTAAATACTAGGCCCAAGTGAAGAATACTAGTGAAGAACTATGGAAGAATAAAGACTGAGATTCAGTATTGATAAATACAAAGTAATGCACTTAGGGAAAAGGTAGTATTAACTTCATATATAAATAATTGTTGCCGCGAGCAAACTCTGTTTAAGCTACGCTGCACTGTTCAAATCTGTACTTTCTCTTTAAACATTGTAGCTTTTCTTGCTCATTACCAAAGCGAGAGAAAATGTTTTGCAGAAGTCACATTTGAACAAATAGTTCTGATGTTTCTGATGTGCAGGTCTTTTAAACATATCAAGTTTTTTAGCCTGCTTAATAGCTAGCCTGGGAAAAAAGTTAAAGTATCATTTGATTCCATAAATATACTGTGAGAGAAATTTAACTTCTGAAAAGTAAAGCTTCGCTGACACTGCCTAGCAGAAAGTTTTGTTTTGTGGTCTATTATTAAAACTTTGTTTGGAATATTATTAAATAATCTTTATTTTTTGATAAAGATTGTATTTATATTTTTAATTATTTACATTTTGGTCTTCAGAGCAAGATATGTGAATTACATCAAAACCTCTGAAGTTGTCAGGCTGCCGTACCCACTGCAGATGAAATCTTCTGGACCTCCTTCATATTTTATAAAGAGAGAATCCTGGGGATGGACAGATTTCCTCATGAACCCTATGGTATGTGCAAGCAACACACAAAGGTTAAAAGTATGCTAAGGATCCAAATATAGCTATTCTTCAGAATACGGAGAATAAAATAATTGATGCTTTTCTGAGAGGATTGTTTTATTTCTTTATTTGTAAACAAGTGAAAACCAAAGATTGTCTATGACCTCTCCTCCCCTATATACCCACTCTGTTAATGTATATCCTCTGAAAATAGCCCATAGTCTGGTTCCTTTGAATACGTGATGTTGTTCTAGTAGTGTGGAGATCAGCATGTTTCAAGATTGCAATTATAACAGTTGAAAGAGATAACAAGCATGTACTTTAATGGTCCAACTTTGAAATCTGTTATTTAAAGCATAATACTTCCTTATCAAGTTTCTTTCTTGACAAGAGGATTACTGTTACTGGGTTACTGACTCAGAATGCAGTAGTTCTAAAATTGCTGTTTAGCTAAAAGCTATATGTCAGTATGTCTAAAACTGTCCGGAACAATAAATAAGCTGAAGAAATATTTGCTGGTTTCTGCGTAGGTGATGATGATGGTTCTTCCATTACTGATATTTGTGCTTTTGCCTAAAGTTGTCAACACCAGTGATCCTGATATGAGACGGGTAAGTACGTTCAATTGATGCAGACATAGAGAACAAAGTCAATGAGATTTTAAGGTACAGAAAAGGAATAAAAACGAAACTGGACTTTTAAAGAAGTCTTAATGGACATCATTTATTCAGTTTATACAGTGTTGCTGTTCTAACAAAGAATTCTACCATTTCTGACTCACGAATTTTGCTGTTAGACAGCACAACACAATTGTTTGGCACAGCCTTGAAAGTACTACAGTATGAATGGTGTTTTCCAGAGTTTCTTTACAGCGATAAATATAATTTCTCAAAGGCCATTTTTTCTATAAATTTCCAATGTATTTCTGCACTGTGTTTAAATCTAGCACTTCATTTTTAGACATAATTTAATAAGTATCAAGTGTGTTGAGAAGAGTATGATGTGGGGTTCTCTTATCCATTAACCTAAATCACATAGTTGACAAGACTGTTAAATCCAGATGTCACAATAGTGTATACAATATGAAGTCTTATTGTAGTCATTAAATTGTCTGATTTATTGTCCTTTCATCATGCAAAATGCCAAATAGCAGAAGGCTAGGACAAAATGGAGATTCAAGGTGTTTGCTAAATCTTTTCTTATTTTTAGAAGTATTCCTTGTCTGTCCTGGGTGGCTGCTTTTTAAGGGTTTGGTTAATTTAAACTCCTTTTCCTCTAAATGACCACTGTCTTCAGTAGTACTTTATAGGTGTCTGAGTCTTTTTTTTTTTTTTTTTAAAAGTAATACCTATAAAAAGCATATTGGAGCTATGTAATGCTCTTTGGGCTTTAATATTGATTAAAAACAGGATACAAAGACATGCTAGATATCCGTGGCATGTTCTTCAAACCAAGCTGAACTTTGGAAGTTGAATTTTTAAAAAATGACTTAGATCAGTGAAAAAAGTAGGGAATTTGACACTGCTTACAAACAGGCTGTTCTGATGGTGAACCATCAGAACTTCTGATGATTTAGTTCTTCTTAGCTGACTGATATGACTTGTTAAGGAGAAATTTTAAGTTGAAGGAATCTTGCTTGTAATTTAAATTACCTTTAAAGAATAGGAGAAGATAGTTTTTAAGAACTCAATTGCAATAGCATGCTCTAGATGACCTTGTATTAAATTCTTAAGCGTATATCCAACTTCAGTTTGCTTGTGGAGGGTATGGAGCTTGTATTACATTTTTCAAGTTAGCTTGTTTCTTCTTTATGGAATCAGCACAGTTCTAGTTTATATAGAAAGTTAATGATTTAGTAACTGCTTGTTGTAGAGGCACTAAGTACAGATGTAGTATAGATGCAATAGTAACAAAGGCTACCATAACAGCTTTTTCTTCATTTGTACCTTGAAAACAGTTAAAGCTGTATCATTCTGAATGGTAACTAGAAGAGTAAGGTGACAATCCCACATTAAATTCGCAATTACTATAAGCATTATAGTAGTGGATGTGCAGTTCAGCTGTTGTATGCATTAAAAGTACTTCAGGGTTGGTTTGTTTGTTTTAAACCATACTAATTCGTCTCATAGAGCTACTATCCTAAACTCTAAAGTTACATTAAGCTTAGCTGGATATATGGTCTCATATTAAAATCCTTCCTTTCATGAAACAAAAAAAACTTAGCTGCTGTACGCTAATAGCTTGATGTTACGAAGTGGAGCAATAAAAATATCGAATCCCTTCAATCAGCTTCAAAACTTTGTTAGATTTAGCATAAATAATACTAATTTGAAAACACAAAAGTATGTGAAACCTGTGAGAACACAGATCTGAAAATCTAAACAAAAGTTTAAATTTTAAAATGGAGGAAAGTAATGCTGAAAATAAGTAATGGCATTTTTTTTGTTGTTTAGAATTTTTTTTTTTTAAATCACGTGATTGCCCTGTAAGACTGCTTAAGACATGGTTACCTTTTTCCGTACACCAGTGCTTTTAGTTCTGGGGTTTTATGTTCCTGTGTGTAGCTGGGTATTTGGCTGCGGTTGCATAAAAATATGTAGCAATATGTACTGTGGAGAACTACAAATAGTAAAACAGTATTTGGGAAAATTTGACATTTTCCTGATACGATCTTTCAACTGATGTCTTAGAAACAGCCAGAGATGTTACGAGCTATTAAGGTTATTTAATCTTTGCATGCAGGAAATGGAGCAGTCAATGAACATGCTGAATTCCAACCATGAGCTGCCGGATGTCTCTGAATTCATGACAAGACTTTTCTCTTCAAAATCTTCCAGCAAGTCTGGTAGTAGCAGCAGTAAAGCAGGGAAAAGTAGTTCTGGAAAAAGGAGGTAGTTAAGTCTGATGTGCTAAACAGTAACGAATGTCTTAATCATAAGACAATGTATAAAAAAAATTCAAGATAATAGAAGTGGAGTTCAGTCTTAAAATGGCTTTAATGTTTTATACTTGCTATTGAGTTCTGAAATGAGCAAATCCTCCTTTCAACATTGAGTCATGGGTTTACTGAGTAAGTAATTTGCTGTATCAGCTTGTCATATGTGTTACATATTAAATCATTTTATTTTACATCGTTTGCTGCCTGTACACTTTATTTCAAGGACTTTCCACTTTTTACAGCCCAGTTTTATTCTGATCTACTTTCTGCTAAAACTCTTTGGGGGCAAAAAAAGCAAAGCATCCTGCATCAGAAAGTCTTTTAAGCTCCATCAAGTTAATTATGAATCCAAGGTATCTGTATAACATGGTGAACGTTTATCTTGGATCTTTCCTTTCTAAATCACATTATCACTTCTGCAACACTTTTGGTTCATACTGTTTCTGTGTGCTGTGCGTTCATCTTATCAGTGGTATGATTTGAGGCCAAATACAGAACAAAATTTTTAAAATGAAAAACCTAAAAGTATAGTAGGAAGGTAAATCCTACTCATGTTTTCAATTATGTTCCAAAGTATATGGCTATCTCTAGGTATGCTAAGTAACTGGCAAAACTTTGTTCTTTGAGAATGGTATTGTACTGCAATATCTTTTCAAGCTACCCAGGAACTTCAGAGAAAAGTTGAAAAAATTGATTGTTTTCCACTAGATTTGCACAAATTTGCAAATTAAAATGACAGCAATATCTGCCAAACCCCATTTAGCAACTGTCCATAAATTTTTTCTTTTTTTCTTTCTTTTTTTTTTTTTTTAAGCATAAATGCTATTCTCTTCCATTTTTACAGTTGCTAACTTCTTAACAGTATCCGTGCAGTATGGGTAATGTATGTCTGATTCCAACAATGGTATTTAACATTCACCTAAACTATACCTGAAGCAAAATCAATTCTAATGCATTTATTTGTTCTGCCAAACACTTAGGACGGCTATAAATTGTCTTAGAATATATACTTAGAAGTATGCTGGCAACATAAAAGCTGCAAGAGAGTAAGTACTCGTTCGCTTAAAAGTCAACTTTTAAGATGTTGGAGAAGAAATAAACCAATGTTTTTTGGACAATGAAAGATTTCAGTCTTCGCAAAGTAAGCTGCATGTTTTTGGTCTTGTTTTTATTTTGCTTGAATGGTCTTTTTGTGTATTAAGTAAAAATATATCTAGTAGAGACAAGAGGATATTTGGATATTCTAGCTGGAAGAATTTACTGAAATAAGTGTCATGTTGCCTTTGTTTAAAAAAAAAAAAAAACCCACAAAAAACTCCTCTTTCAGCAGCATCTTACTGAAAAAGTCATAGGAAAAACAGGGAGCAGTTCTTTGAAGATGGAGCAACTAGCTTTGTAACTATGCTGTCCTGGAAAGTACAAGCCACGAGTTACTTTTGTGTAACAGTAATTGGAATGACAATTAAATTGCATTACCTTGTTTTAATCATGACTTGTTCGGTAATTAATCATACTGATGCATTTTTCCTTGTTACAAAGGTAAGAACAGCAATATTTCTGCCTTCTTTCATTGTGTGTGTTCACAATCTTGATCTGTCTTTAAGGGAGAAGGGAGAATTCAGGCCATGAAAAAATGAAAGTGTCGTGAGGTCAGAGTAAAAAAATTGACAGGAATTGTAAGGATCCTAATAAAACTTTGGAAGGAGCATATGGAATATTCCACACTTCTCTTTTTCTTAGAACTGATATATCAAGGTCCAGGGAATTTCTTTATACATCAGCATTAGATGCAGTGTATCACTCCCCTGTCTTCCTCAACAGAAAAGTCTGCCCCACCCACAGAAACGTGTTATCTGAACAACCCAAGCCCAAAAATCTTGTTGCCTAATGTTATTTCCTCAATCATGTATGTTATTCCTCTCCTTTTCAGACACCTTTGTGACAAAGTGATTTGTAGAAGTGTATTGGTCTGCTGCTGAACTAATGCTAGGTACAATGGTACCGACTTTTTTTTTTTTGCTTAAATTTAAAGCTGGAGTCTCTGCGTGTCAAGTGAGAAAAGAGGTTCTAACCAGAGTGCCTTGGTCACTTACTGTCACTTGGTCACTTAAAGTTGTAATGTTGTCTTGGGCCATCATAAATGCCACTAGGCAAAGCTTATTTGATAACTTTCTTACTGCAGTTACTAGTATAATACAAGGTTGTATTTACTTTATGCAGAAAGTAAATGCTATAGTTCAGTTTTAATTCCTTAGCCTTATTTACAGATTTTTAGTAGTCTTTCGTCTGTGTTAGGTCTGATATCTCTGTTTTTCAAAAAAAAAATGACTGCCTTTTACTGAGGCTACTTGAGAGAATATAAGGCAGACAGTAAGTTGAAGCAGCTGATACCTCAGAACAGAAATTAAAGGTGTACAGAATCTGCTTGGACTACAGAGAAGCCGATTTCCTCAATGCCAAAAGGAGGAAGACTTGCTCCCTCAGCTCGGACTGGGTAATCCTGCTGCCTTCTGCCTACAAGTTCTGGTAGTTAATTTTTGTGCTGGATTTCTGTTACGTTTTAGAGAGTTAAATCAGCTCACAGAAGGATCGAATAAATACCAGAGCCAGCAGAAGGTAATCACCGGAGGCCTGCAGCTGGAAGCAGGAACTCTCTCTGTTTCTGGCAGTGAGTGTGAGTAATACAGTTGTCTCACTGCATCTTGAGGATTTGTAGCCTAAGAGCTCTTTTAGCCATGTTCTGGATGAGTGGGCAACTCTGAGTTTATTACAGGCTGTGTAGAAGGGAGAGGAGACATATTTTGTTGAAGTCTATTTCAACTATTAGTCATTTAGGATGGCCTGGAAGGTGTTTAGAACAATTTAAAATAATTTTATCAATTACGTCATCAAAGATGCTTCCATTCTTCACATGTAAGGAAGAAAATGTATAGATATCTCACCTTACTATTTTAAACAAAGAAAATATTTGTTGATGCTCTTTATCTTTTTGATGAAGTGGGTGTTATAATAGCTCTGTAAATACGGTGTGTATTGCTTCAAAGGGAAAGGCTGGCTTACAGTTAAGATTTGTATTTGTGAAGAGGACTTAAACTCTAGAATCAGGTGCCTTGGGTTTTGATGCAACTGTTGGGCTTTGTGCAAATCATTTATGATTTTTGTTTCAATTTCTAGCGTAAAAAGTGTGAGAAGAGCTTGTCTCACAAAAGTAAGGATAAATTTAGTAATGAATATCGAGTACTCAAATAGTATGGCTATGAGCTTACTGAAGAAAATCCAGTAAGTAACCTTCTTAAAGAGCACTTTTATTAAGCATTTATATGTAGTTCTTTATACATCTTTATTACAGCAACCTTTTTAAGTAACCGCATCGAGAGCAATCTAGGCAAAATAAGTATATATTCTTTTCCAATTTAGTGAAAAGTGTATTAAATCACTAAGATCCATTTAAACATCTCCACGTGGGTGTTAATGGACCTTTAATTGCATAAAGGTTGTGTATGATCAGTAGCTCAAAGAGGGCAAAGTTTGTTTTACAGTTTGATAAAAGGACCCTATTTTTACAGGCTAACAGTGATAGCAGTACCTTAAGGTACTAAAAAGATTTCACTTTCATTTTTAAGACATCATGTCTGACCTTCATCCTGCTACTATTGATAGTTAGTAGATAGTGAATTTGTATTCCTATGATTTTTTGTTTCATTTAAAACTTACTTCTTTTAGGAAGATAACCAATATGAAATATAAATAATAGTAAATCCTTAGTGGCAATGCATGTTTTTCATTCTGATGAAATATGGATATGTATGGCTATGTATTATGCTTATTTAATAAACTGAAGGAGAATAGATGTGTTTACACCTACTGTTGATAGGCTAAGGAATACAGAACTTGAAATTTTGAACTTCAAATTAGTGGAAAAGCAGATTTACTGAAGAAGGTATGTTGAAAGGTTAAAAAAACCCATATGCACATTTTGCACGTTCTTGGACAGGAAAAGCACAAGATGGACCTGTGCTGCACAGGGCATTGGGAAAATCATCTTTAATAGGCTTAATTGTGATCTGTAGCTCCAAGGGCTAGTTACTGAACAGGTAGCTGGCACTGAGGCTAGCTTGCCTGCAACAACTTCTGTGCATGCTGTACACTCCAAAACAGTGCATAGACACTACGTCGCAGGAGTTGTTTCTTGCCCATGCTAACTTTCCTACCATATCCAGGAATTATTGGGAGTGGAGGGAGAGTGGTGTTATTTGGCATATCCAAAAGTGTATTGGCAACTATTGCACAAGCTTAATACTATGAATCAGCAGATTCCCATGTCCTGGGAATTTTTCTGGCAGTGTTTCATTTAGTAAGATACTTGAAGCTATACATGATTGAAAGGAGAAAAATTTGGAGAAAGACCCCCAAGGTAATGTAAGGACATGAAAAAGACTGAAGAAATTTTAAGGATTGTTGTCATGGCAGATTTGACCCAAATATTAAGATTTGCAAAAAATAACTTTAAAAAAAATTGTAGATGAAAAATGTTTTCGTGATATTCTATAAACATTCTCTTCTAGGTGATTGTAACATTAGCAGTAGCGCTAGCATATGTGGACAAATGATTATAAGAGAGCAAATGAAGATGTCTGGCCTTTTCATGACTCATATGTCTGTATGTCATAACTGTAGATACAGCTTTTGGGAGAGCACAGACTTACGTATTTGCCTATTACCCATGTGAGTGAAGAAAAAGCAGTGATCCCATGTTTTTCTCCAACTGGGTAAGATTCCTATACTATTCAAGAGATCAAGCTCATCAGTCTTTTCCTTGGTCACGACATAAAAACTGGGCACCCATTTAAGGCTCTTCCCTAAATGGTATAATCTAGCTACCAAGCAATCCACCTTTCCCCCCACTATTAGTGTAGGCTTCATTCTGTGTGATAGTCTGCCAGTGGACTGACTAAATACAAAACACATTATTACACTGTAAGTGCCAAAAAGCAAGCAGTATCAATTGTGACAAAAATAGAATTTCAAAAACCTTACTCCTTTCATCATTTCAGTGTCTGTAAAGACAGGACCTTAGCTCTTAATGACTATTTTGAACTTGATATTGTGTGTAAAATCTGGTGATTCAGACCATAAAATAATAGAACATTCAGGGAGCTTTTTAGTCACAAAATTGTCTGTAGGAATGGTATTGAGTTTTAGTCTTATTTTCAGGTTAAGCTAGTGAAAGCTTCTTGAGGTCCAAATAGGTTGTTTTGGGTTTTTTTCTGTTTCAAAATCCATAAAGGATTATGAATCCTCTGTCACAATAAATACTGATTCTTCAGGAAAACCTGTCTACTTTTGAAATTACACAGTTATTCCTTCAAATTATGCTGGCATTGACCCTCATGTAATACTTTGTTTCCAGTAAGGTTATGAAGATCTAATAACAATATCATTTTCTGTGCAAGTGGAACTTAGCTAGTTAGCTCTTTTATTGATGATGCACAAAAACAGATTACAGTTGAGCTTAGTTTTATTATGTATTTGGTTCTGCATGGCTGATAGGAATAAAAATTAATTAAAAACTGTCATTCAGTCAAGGGCAAATGGTAGTGAATATACAACAGAAAGAAAACCTTTCGTGGCATTTTGGAAGCTCTCTGGATTCTTTAAGGATCTTCTTGCTGTCTGGTACACACAGGTGTACCATTTCCCTTTGTGTTTCAGGATGGAGAATAGGACACCCAAGCTCATAGTCTGGTGTGCAGGGCACAGTACTGCTGTTTACCATGCAGATGCAAGGAGAACCCAGTTAAATACTTGGAGTAATATTTCCCATTCCTGGGATCAGAACAGAGTAAGACTTTGAACTAATTTTGGGGGTTGGGGAGGAGTGTTTCTTTTTCTACCAGTTTGTTTTCTCAACCATTCATAGATGTGGTTTGGATTGCTTCAGTTTGACAGGTGGGGAATGTATAAGCTGTATTAATAAAGATTTAATTTTTTGACTGTGGTAGTAGAACACTCTGAGGGGAAAGAATATCTAAAGAAATTGGAGATCAGGATTAAGCCTCCTAATGAGGTTGTATTTTTGCAGTGCTAAACATTATCTATTATAGAGGAGGAGCTCAGATGAGAGGTTACTAGAAGACAGGCTTATAGTGGAATAAGTGTAGCATCCATCATCATATTTATCAAAAGTGATGAGAATTGAACCATGGCGATGTTACTGGGTATGTGATTAAAGGATCCAGATGGTCCTTTCATAAAAATAATACTTCTACCTGTAGCTTTGTAAGGGTCCCCCGCAGGTTAGGCATGTGTATAGACAGTTGGTAGAGATTCCTTGAGAAACCTTATCTTGTAATCCTCTAATTTTTGGATTTGAATTGTAGTGTTGATACTCCCTTGTCCTGGTTTCGGCTGGGATGGAGTTGATTTTCTTCCTATTAACTGGTACAGTGCTGTGTTTTGGATGTAGTGTGAGAATAATGTTGATGACACACTGATGTTTTGGTTGTTGCTAGGTAATGTTTACGCTAGTCAAGGACTTTTTGTCTTCCCATGCCCTGCCAGGTGCGCAGGGGGCTGGGAGGGAACGTGGCCACGACGGCTGGCCCAGCTGGCCAATGGGGTATTCCATACCATATGACATCATGCTCAGCATATAAGGCTGGGCGAAGAAGAAGGAGGGGGGGGACATATGGAGTGATGGCGTTTGTCTTCCCAAGTAACCGTTACGCGTGATGGAGCCCTGCTTTCCTGGAGATGGCTGAACACCTGCCTGACGATGGGAAGTGGTGAATGAATTCCTTGCTTTGCTTTGCTTGTGCGCGCGGCTTTTGCTTTCTCAATTAAACTGTCTTTATCTCAACCCACGAGTTCTCTCACTTTTATCCTTCTGATTCTCTCCCCCATCCCACCCGGGGGGAGTGAGTGAGCGGCTGCGTGGTGCTCAGTGGCCGGCTGGGGTTAAACCACGACACCTCTTTTGGTTTGGTTTGTTTTCCTGCTAATTCTATTCACATGGTATTTACACAGAGTTTTTTCACATCTATTTGCCCTTCATTTTTATGAAGACTACAAGGGTCTTGTTGAAATTGCTGTAGCAAAATCTATTCAGCTGGTGCTGGCAGAAATAATTGTATACATCACTTGTGCTTTCAAGTGTTTCAGTGGTAGCAACCAATTATTTCTACCATCAGCTATCTAGCTAATGGTGGAGAGGTCATTTGTCCTGGAAGGATCAAAATTGCTGTGCTTTCTTTGTAATATGTCTGAGGCTTATTTTATTGTAGAATTTTTTTCAAACCTTTTAAGTGTACCCTTAGGAGAGTATCAGAAAGATTGTACAGAGACAGCCACAGTTCACTGAAAATACAAGAGTTTAACTAAATGCACAGTTTACAGTTTTTCCGGGGGGGGCGGAATTGAAGGAAATGTCCAGAGGGCCTGGGTAGCTCCTCATGAAAAATGTCAACTTAAATCCCAGTACTTAACATTGAAAGTCACCTGCTGCTTTCAGCCCACTTCATTAGTACCACATAGGAAAGAACCACACTTGAGTTCTGCCTCTTTCTTAAATCTGTATTATGAAAAATCTGCATGCTCACCTTCATACATTCTAGCTTATGCAGAAGGTTTATGCACCTTTCATATAAGATGGGCTAAACTTGCCCTCTGAAGCTCATTAAGTGCCTTAATAGCTTTGCAGTACCTTGTTAGCCCTTTTTAATCTTTTTACATTGCTCAAATTTGATAGCCTTTTTTTAACTAGATAAACTTCCACTTTCTCAAACGTGCTTCTTTGTAAGAAGTGATTACGGCTATAAAGACTTAAATTGCTAGCTTGATTTAAGCACTGTTTATTGGGTTTTTTTTCTTTAAATGGTGCTCACATTGCCTACTCTTTCTTCATGTGTTTTTAATACTTTACCTATAGTTTGTGTTTACATACTTTTATTGCCTAATAATTCTTTTATGTTGCAAGTTAGGAATTTGAATAAGCAAGTATTTCTGCAATAACAGCATGTGTTACTGAGAATATTAATACAGTTTATCAACAGAAGTCCAAACCATGAAATGGGCTCTGCTGTGTTTGCTATTTTTAGCAGTGCTTACTTGCTTCAGTTAGCTCCTTTATGAACAAAATACGGACCAAAATTACCAGTGCAGGCAGGTTATATAAATACCTGTGAAAAAATATGTAAAAGCATCTGAAGATCTTGCTCTGCTATACAATGTTACTTTTAAAGGGAAGGTTAGTATTCTTTTTCCAGCCAATGCAAGGGGTATTGGTCTCAGCTGTTGAATATAGTATTAAGGTTATTCCACATGATGGCTGCAAATAGTAGATGATGAAAAACTCCTAGCCTACACTGTAGGAATGTACTTTTTGCATGTGTATGGCGTTGTACTGCTGTAGCACCTCCAGATAGTCTCCTCTGAGTGACCATCATCTGTGGCCCAAGTATGCCATAACCAGGAATGCTTAAAATGCAGTAGTCAGGCAAGGTCATTAAGCTAACCAAACTGAAGCACGGGTAAATAAATGAGAGTTTAAACCATAGCCCTGAGATCAGTGCATGAACCTTCCTTAATTTCTAAATTCTATAGGTTAAGTTTCAGAATCAGTGTGTTAAAGATTACGGGTTTTCTAGTCTGTATAGGTTCTTAGACTATAGGGTCTTAACACCACAGTTCCTTAAAACCTTTCAGTAGTCATTGAGCAATCTGATTAATTCTTATGATGCGATCTCAACCTCTTTCCTGGAGAGAACTGTGGGCAGTGAAACGTCTTGTTTTGGTAGAAATGTTTCTGCTCCCACCCTATCCACCCCCTGTGTATTATTCACGTTGCTGTCCCTTTTCCTTAATAGCAGGATCAAGAAAATAAGTCACGTAGTTAGTGTGAGAGAGTGAGATCTGTGATAACCGTCATTTCCAGGAGAGATTGATTCCACAGTCAGCTGCACAGACACACGTTAGTGTGGTGGGATATAAGTGGTTTGGGTTTGGTTTTTTGGTTTGTTTTTTCCCTGGGCTGATCATCAAACTGAGAATTTAATTTGTTTATTTAAAGCCTGCCTTATGTTCTGAAGCATTCTTTTTACGATCCTTGCAAGCATTTCTTGTGATGGTATATTGCTCTATATGAAAAGCCCCTCTTTTTTCTTGTGTTTTTTTAGCAATGCTACTTCAGCTGTGAGGTTGCTAGAGAGCAACAGAAGTCATAGAATCTCTCTTTGGAAATGAGATGGTTGCCATGGCAATGCTCCCAGCTGCTTCTTGTCCCAGATGAGAAAATCATTTTTAGACTCCTATATTTCAAGGTTAGGCTACAATATTTTAAACTAAACAGTATAGCTAATTGATTCAAATCAAAGAGCAACACATTGCTTGTTAAAAATCTTTGGGCTGATAATCAGCTGAAATTGTTGAATGAAATATTTGTACAGGTACTTATCAAACATTTCTTGCTATTTTGTTTTTGATCAGATACTGTAGGTAAAACTGGTGCATTGAGATGGAAAATATTTTCATCGTACTGATTTTACTAAACGTCTTTTTTGTACTAGAAGTTATCCTGAAAGCTGACTGATATCTAGATAAGTAGTGTTTAAAATATGACTCTGAGTTTGAAGCATATTTTGCAATATGCCAAATCTGGATCAAACCTGAAATGCTAGATACTTTCAAGGTTTATTATCTCTGAAGTTCAGACAGTTGATGATGAAAGTGTTGATTGTTTTGGTGGTCTCTATTCAACCTCACTTGGAGCAGGATTATCACCAACACTAGTTCAGTTCAGTTGTCTAACCAGTATTAAAAACCTCCAAGCATGGAGGTTTCACAGCCCATCTGGGAAACCTGTTCCCATGCTGCACTACGCCTGGTGAACAAGCTTTCCCAAATGTCCAATTTGAACCTCCCAAGTCACAGGTTGTGGTCATTGCACCATGTTACTGTTAGACTATGTGATTAATCACGGTAAACAGAAAAGCCTGGTGAGATTCAGATTAATAGTGACAGGCAGGAACCCTAGTTAACCTAATTAGTGAGAATTGGAAGATACAGACTTGGCTGCTCCTAAGACTACCAAAGGAGAATGATTAGACTTTTGTCGCTGAAGTGAAACCCAAAGAAACCAAAGAAACTCTCCCAGAACTCCTCAGAGTGAAGGGGACTCGCTATGGGATGCAGCGGGAAGGGCACTTCGGAATTGTTTAAAGGTAATTATGGGATGCTTTTAACGGGACTGTGGGAATGTGTGAAACTTTCTATGGAATGTTTAGAGGAAGGACCAAAGGTTGGGAAAGGGAGGGTCATGTAGCAGGGAGGAACAAGCCTGGTTTGATTTCTTGACCAGTCTACACTGGCTGCTTTTCATCACCTTATCATCCTCTGTTTTTTTCCGTTTTCTTACTTTCTGAGTTTTGAAATGTAGCTCACTGTTCTTTATTTCTCTTAGTTTTTCACCTTTTTAAAAGACGGGCCTCTACTATGCCCGCTGAAGTCGTCTGGGACCTCCATGACTTCTAAAAGGTAATGGTAAATGGTTCAGAGAGGACTTCTGTTAGTTCATAAGGCGCCTGTAGAATTTAATCTGTCCTTGCCACTTTGAAAATACCTAACTTCTTCAGTATCTTTGAGATGTTTTTCACCTAATCTGGCTTCCAGTCCTACTCCTTCATTAAAATTAATTTCATTAAGTATCTCATCACTGTTTATGAAGTCTGCAACAAAAAAAGGTATCAAATTTGTGCCATTTGCCCTCCTCCCTTTTTTAATAATGGATTTTTGGTTTTGACTTCTTTTTATTTCCAATGCATTTATAGAATATTTGTCTGGTTTTTATGTCTTTTGCTAACGGTAACCTTTTTAATCTTAACCTCTATTTTAGTCATAGTCTGTTATTGTGTTATTCCTATATAGTGACTCTTAGGAATTTGTCCTTTTATTCCACTCATTTGCACAACTTCATTCTGACTTTCAAATTTTTCCAATGTCATCCATGATGATGGATTTGAATGTATTTTTCAAGTTAGGTCCTACTTCAGTGTGTTTGTTGAAAGTGAACCCTTTCCAGTTCAGTTAAGTTTCTACGCCTTTAGAATTTAGACTATGGTTCAACAGGAAGACATGAAGAATATGTTTTTAGTGTTCACTTCAGACCTTGGAATATTTTCATAATGAAATCTGAAAAAAAAAAAAAGGTGCTGAACTTTTGAAAAGTCAAATGTTTCTAAGAGGGAAGCATTTGTTTTATTTTACAGTCAAAAATATATACCTTGGTTCATTTCCCAAATAATGGTTTATCTCTCAAATAATGGGTGTGTAAAAAGAGATTTAGAAGCTATATTGAAAATAGTCTTATGTGCAATATGTTTCAGCAGTTAATAACTGCTTCTGAGTTGTCAGACAAAACACACACTTCATATGCCATTGCCAGCTCAGAAGTTCAAGAACAAGTGAAAACTTGTGAACATTTTTTTTTTTTGTTACTGATCCTATACAAAGATACCAAAGTGCATTTAGCCAAGGTTGCAAAGCAATTCAAAGTCACTCAAAGTTGCAGAAGTATTTCTGTGGCCTCGTTGTTTGTTTTTTTGTTTTGTTTTGTTTTTTTCCCAAAGCAATCACTTGTGCTGTGGACCATAAAACTTCTTTCAGGAAAGATGCTCAGTGAGCCCTTTTTTCTATGTTTTATGTATTTTGCCTTGTTAGAACTTTGTCTCCTGAGTTCCTTGGTATGCTGAACAAGATTATTGCATGAAAGTTAGCATTTTTACATGTTTCTGGCAACAATACAAAGCCATAAATCACCCATCTGAAGCCTTTTGAAGACCCTGGGTATGCAAGTTGCTAGCCTGGGTCAAAGCCTTTTGACTAATGACAGAGGCTGTCTTGGGCATAGCGATCACGAAATGATAAGAGTTTTCGATTCTCAGAGAAGTAAGGAGCAAGGTCAGCAGAACTGGCACCTTGGACTTCCGGAGGGCACCCTTTGGCCTGTTTAGGAGCCTGGCTGAGAAGGTCCCTTGGGAGGCAGTCCTGAAAGGCAAAGGAGTCTAGGAAGGCTGGACATTCTTCGAGAAGGAAACCTTAAAGGCGCAGGAGCAGGCTGTCTCCATGTGCCAGAAGACGAGCTGGCAGGGAAGAAGACTGACCTGGCTGAACAGAGAGCTTTGGCTGGAACTCAGGAAAAAAAAGAGAGTCTATGACCTTTGGAAGAAGGGGCAGGCAACTGAGGACGACTACAAGGATGTCATGAGGTTATACAGGGAGAAAATTAGAAGGGCCAAAGCCCAACTAGAACTTAATCTGGCTACTGCCATAGAAGACAATAAAAAATGTTTCTATAAATACACTAACAACAAAAGGAGGGCTAAGGAGAATCTCCATCCTTTATTCGATGTGGGGGGAAACACAGTGACAAAGGATGAGGAAAAGGCTGAGGTACTTAATGCCTTCTTTGCCTCAGTCTTTAATAGTAAGATCAGTTGTTCTCTGGGTACCCAGCCCCCTGAGCTGGAAGACAGGGATGGGGAGCAGAATGAACCCCCCATAATCCAATGGGAAGTGGTTAGTGACCTGCTACACCACTTAGACACACACAAGTCTATGGGGCGGGATGGGATCCACCCAAGGGTACTGAGGGAGCTGGTGGAAGTACTCACCAAGCCACTTTCAATCATTTATCAGCAGTCCTGGCTAACCAGGGAGGTCCCAGTTGACTGTAAGTTAAGTAAATGTGACGCCCATCTACAAGAAGGGCTGGAAGGCCTGCCAGTCTGACCTCAGTGCTGGGGAAGGTTATGGAGCAGATCATCTTGAGTGCCGTCACGCAGCACGTACAGGACAACCAAGTGATCAGGCCCAGTCAGCATGGGTTTATGAAAGGCAGGTCCTGCTTGACTAACCTGATCTCCTT
>VZTQ01015450.1:68146-127558 GCA_013400755.1 Pelecanoides urinatrix
GTCCAGAGAAGGGCAACGAAGCTGGTGAAGGGCCTGGAGAACAAGTCTTATGAGGAGCGGCTGAGGGAACTGGGGGTGTTCAGCCTGGAGAAGAGGAGGCTGAGGGGAGACCTCATCACGCTCTACAACTACCTGAAAGGAGGTTGTAGTGAGGTGGGGGTTGGTCTCTTCTCCCAAGTAGCAAGTGATAGGATGAGAGGAAACAGCCTCAAGTTGTGCCAGGGGAGGTTTAGATTGGACATTAGGAAAAATGTCTTCACCGAAAGGGTTGTCAAGAAGGGGGACAGGCTGCCCAGGGAAGTGGTTGAGGCACCATCCCTGTAAGTATTTAAGACATGTAGATGTGGCACTTAGGGACATGGTTTAGTGGTAGATTTGGCAGTGTTAGGTTTACAGTTGAACTCGATGATCTTTAAAGGTCTTTTCCAACCTAAACAATTCTATAATTCTGTAGTATTTACTGGCACTTACTGACATCATTATCCAGACTACTCAGGTTAAATTAAGACTACTTTGCCGTTGCTAGAACTGATGGCTTCATTATATGGGTTAGGTATGGATATTTTTCATATCCCTTACACAGAGAATCTGATTAGTTGCAATATAGGAGGCAGGTTGTCTTTGCAACAACTTCAGAGCTTAATGAAGTAGTAAGTTGATTAATCTTAGTCAAATTCTTCCTTTGCAAGGGTGTGCCATGAGTTGTGAAAATATAGGGAATTTGTAAAGAGACTTTCCACATAGGAGAGGCTGCAGTGGAAAAATTCAAATGAATGCTTGCCAGTTAAAGCTGAGCAGAATCAGAGGGATAATTAAAACTTCAGCACATTGTGGAGGAGGACTATGCCGTCATTGGGCTGAGAAACTAAGTACCTTAATTAACACAGCTAACAATAAGCCATTATAGTAATGCATTATTTTGAAATCTGTATACGAACAAACCATACCAATGTAAAGTAGTCCTACCTTAAGATCATTATATAATTTTCAGGGCTGAAAAATTATTCTCAAAATACTTGATCAAGAGCAGAGAGAGATATGTAATGATTTTTGTTGTTTTTCAAAGTTTTCATCTACAGAAATAGATGCCTTTCTGAGCACGAGTGAATGAATGCTGTTGCCCTTTCTTCTCTCTTCTAATTAAATGCTTCTCATTTCACTTCTGCTCTGCCAGCTCAGATGAAAGTTTGGAAATCAACAAAGAGAAGCAAACAGCAAGAAAGTAAAGAAAAACGGAAAGATGGGGGAGGAGATAAACAGTGATGGAAAATGTTGGAATCAAAGGCACAAAAAAAAAAAAAAAAAGATGTACCTCAATTTGTATCGGGGTGACATGAGACCTATCAATAAATGCCATTAAATTCAATGGTGTTTTCTAGAGTGTATCAATATGGCCAGAGTGGAAAGGTACCTTCTCCTGCCCTTTCTTAGTGTACTATTTCAGCAAGATCTGTATCTGTTCAAAGCACTTTTATTATTTCATAAGCTACAATACAGTATTTTCATGCCTTAGCCAAGGTTTATAAACTAACCAGAAATTAGATAATGTCAAACATACAGATATCAGAAATTCTCTGAGCTGCATAATGCTAAAAGCAGAGAGAATGTGGGCTTAAAACTTTTCCCTGTAGCTCTGCTACTGACTAGCGTCAGGGAAAGATACTGTTCTGACTCCCTGTGGCCATCCTCATGTATAATAAAGCATTGCTTATACTTCAAAAATGAAGAGAAGTATCACTGAGTTTTAAATGTTACAAGCAAATTTTCCCTAAAACATTTGTTATATGTATTTATTTAGTTGTGCATGAAATACAAATCCTCATGTTGTGCTTTCACTGAGGATGAATTATTGAAGAACAGAAATTATGCATAGTACAAATCCCCAAGTAGAGCTTGCATAGGACTTAAATTCTCCATCAGTTTTAATTGTGGCTTGTTTCAGGGATGGAATCTGATCAAAGTGGGTTGCAGGCTGGGTCAAGGAGCACAAAAACTTGTTGGCTCATCTTGAAAAGGGTAAATGCTAGATTAGACATCATCTAAAGGCCATGCAGATAGACAGTACAACTTCCAGATATATAGCAACAATTAATTGATCTAATTCATTACAGTTTTGACCTGAATTAATGTTAATTAACTCTTGTTAATCCAAATAAATAAAATAGAAACCTGTTTACCAGCCTGTTCTGCTTTTGGGTTTTGTGTTTTTATAGCTTTGAGACACTGCTTCTGATTCATTCATATTAAAACATGAAGTAACAAAAAGGTTAATGGTTAGTTTGTTCCTAATACTTAAAAATCACGTTGTCTCTATGAATTTTAAATGTGACTAGCAGTATAGCATCTATTTAATTCACCTATGCAAAATGACATAGTAAATTTGAGCATCTGCCTATGTGTATTTAAGCAACATAAGTAATTTCCTGAACTAAAACCTCTTCATGGTTCTCCATCACTGTGTCTATTTATTAATCAAGGAAATTTAATTTAGTCACTATGTTGTTTTAATCCTTATGGAAGAACTTTGTACTTTATAATTCATATATACTTACTTGCAAGTGTAATATGTCAGAGCAAAGTCCACCAGAGTAAGTACACAGTGTGAAATAATGAAGATGCAATTTTGCTGCATTTGAGATAGTGTGTTGGAGCTGATTTATTCACCTGGACTTAAGTAGCAGGCAAAGTACAACTGTAGAGAATAAGCTCATTAATTTGTGTGTGTTTTTCTTTGCCAAGCTTCACTTGAAAGAGGTAAGGTGCCTGCTTAGTGCTGCTTTCCTCAGTTGTTTTCTTAATAATTTATAATACCAAGTTCTATTCTGGAATTAAATGGATCTGTAAATCATTTCAATGTGTAAATATGAGGGAAGAAAAAAGACTGATTCACTCAAAAATGCTAAAGAAAAATAAAACAGCTTTAAAAAGTAACTCCAGATCCAAGTACAAATTTCCTGAAGTTTAGTGATGCTTCTGGGTTAGGTTTTTATTTTAAGTCATTTATAATATAATAATTAATAATAGCAACAATAATAGAAGCTTTCAGGGAAAAGGACACATGACAGTGGGAAATGCAGGCACAGCAGAACTTAAATACTTTAAGGGAAACCCTGTGCTGAATTTCATGGAAGGTAATTTTCCAGTTTATTATGATCGCAATGTCAATTGACTAGCTTTGCATAAAATAGCAAATTGTATGTTAATAGTAAATCAGAATTATTACTGAATAGTTTTAGGTAGAGTAGAAAATTCTGTTTTGCTGGTTTTATATATAGTAGGTATAAAGATTAACTCTCAAACCTGAACTTTATTACAATGATTTATCTTGGACATTTTTTTAAAAATGTGCTGAATATTTTTTCACTCTGGAAAACTGTTTGCTGAATCTGCTGCTAAGTCATTAGATTTATAAGGAATGTGGCTCTGTTGCAACATAAACCACTGTGGAGAAGAGTACTGGCCTCTGTAGACTCTGTGCTGACGCTGGCAGGAAATGAGCTCTGACTGAAGAGCTGCTTGCTAGATCTGTTTTCTGCCTTTATCAAAGCCACTGTGGGGAGCTCAGTCCTTAAAAAAAAGGAAAAAAAAATTAAAAAGTTTGACTAGAGTCTAAGTAAATGTGTCCTTTGAGAGTATGGGAAGCATTTGTTATAATTCAGTCTAAGCTGTCATTGATATAGAAATTCCTCTTCAGTCAAGCTGGGATTTGCCTAAGTGAGGACACCAGGATTTAGTCCAGTAATAGCCTAAGCCTTCTTGCTATGTTGGATGGAGGGTTACTAGATGTATAACCCCAAAAGGAGGATAAAATGAGGCTCAAAACTGTTTTGATTCAATATATTGAACCCTTACGGGTTTTGAAGAGGCTGAAGAAAAGTTTTTTGCTTTGTTTATTAAACTTTTTTTTTTTTGAGCTGATTTAAACCTGTGACCTATAATTTAAAGCTGTAGATGGAAATTCATACAAAGTGTAGTCCAGATGTGCTGAAGTGAGTTCTCCAGTGCATGGAAATATTCCAAGCACTTGGAAAGCCATGTCTTTGAGTACCGTCAGTAGACAGTCAGCAGAGCCAGTGTTACTGTTTCTGCCAGTGCGACCATTGATGCCTCTCTTTCACTACAGTTTGGACTCGCTGAATAAGCAAAATTCACTTCTGATAAGATGTGCTTTTTCTTTTATTATTACATTACTTTCTTGTGCTTTTTGTCACACACAAAATTACATTATGTTTCATTGCCCAGCATGGCACAAGGTGACAGAGGTGAGAGACGTTCTAAGTGTCGCAGCACAGTGCTCCGTGTCAGAGGAATGACCAGTCAGAAACAGGGTGTGAGACATCAGGAAAAGGAGAGGTCCTTGAAAGATGGGAGAAGACAATTTTGGCAGAGGGTCACTATATTGAAGCTAGGTATTTCAATACCTTTCTCCTTCAGGACTTTCACACTAAAAGTCATAAATCTTTTCATTTTCAATTCCAGTCTATGTTAAAGTTCTGTATTGCTGCAAGACGACTGACTCAGAAAGAAGATGCTGTTGACGAGCTCAGTGGGATTTATTCTGTTCTTGCTCTCTCATTGCACTGTGTCAGTGAGCACCAAAGAGGCAGTGGTCTTGGCTAATGCACACCTTCTCCCCCAAAGAGGCTATGAGAGACTGGGTAACACCAATGACAAAGGTACTCATGAAGAAAGCGAGTGATTTGGATGCATGCTATGGTTTACCTCATTGCTTTGCTGTAACATTCTCAGCCAACATATTTGAAAGTAGCCCTGCAAAAATACTTTGCAATATGAACATGTCCTGCCCTGAAGTCCAGAATCTTTAAAAGCCTGGCTCAGCTGTCATCTAATTCAAGAGAAATTAATAGGGTTTTTGTAAACAAATATTTTGTGGCATTTGAAGACTTATTCTGAGGACAGTCGTATCTAGATTACATCCGACACCTCAGTACCTAATTCCCATTGGTACCTGTAACTGAGGCATCCCTCTGCCTATCTAGCTTGCAAGGACCAGCTTGGTAGGTTTTCTAATACATTTACCGGAGTAGATCCCACATAAAATGTACACAAAAAGAGTAGTGGGATTGATTCATTTTCCCCTTCTGACTGATGGCACTTGAGGGTTTGTAAGATTCACTTTCCAAGTGAATCCTGTAACAATCAACCTAAATGATTTTCTCATTATCTGTCTATAGAAGTTGTTCTATTTTGCACGAATAATATTGACTAAGAAGGGCAAATACAAGTGTCTCTGTATATATCGCTGGCTTGGACATCACTATATAAATCACTTAAATAATCATTCTATAAAATCATGGGATCAGGTTGGAAGTCTATGTCTACCAGGCGAATGTCCTAACAACTAGGGGACAGTCATGTACACAGTTCTGCTCCTTCAGGATACTTAATAATGTCATGCAGATGGTGTTGAGTTTTAAAGTATTCTATTCATGGCTGTAGATTCTATTAGGCAATGAAAGGCATAAAAGTAAGACCTCAGAAAGCCTATATACTCCTGTAAATCTGTCCTGAGTGACTTAGAAGTACCAATAAACTTCTGAATATCAAATATAAAAAATTATATTTAATACAATACTGATACTATGAATAATACTATTTAACAGATTTAGTCCATCTGGGCTTCTACAAAGCCTATGACGCAATACATACAATATTAAATCAGAGAAGGTAGGGTTACATTATAATTTCAGTAGAGATTGAAAAGAAAATGACAATGACTTGGGTAGAAAAGTAAACCATAAAGTCAAGGGGAGGCTGAAAGTATTTGCTTATAAGTGATCTTTTCAGTATTCTTATTAAGTATACTGATGCAAAAATAGGAATACGCTGATAAAATTTAATGATAACATGAAGTAGACAAACACCAATACAAAGAATCAGAATATTACACAGAAAAAAATTCAGATGTTCTTAAGTAATAGCATTGGGATGAAAAATAAAGTGCAAAATTCTAGGTTTTACTGCAAGGAGAGGACCTTACCACTTACAAAGACCCAAAGACAAAACTCTGGATTAAAGGAAACTAAGCCATACAAATGCAGTCCTAGAATATATCATCAGAGATGTTTTTAATAAGACTTGGGAAGAATCAGTGGCACTACATAAGGCCATCTGCAATACTGTGTGCAAATTTTACCCACATTCTGGAAGATTAGTTTGCAGTGAAGAGGTGCAGAAAAGCTACTAAGACAATTAAGGAACAGAAGATGTATCATACACTAAATAATAAAATAACTTATTTATCCTAACAGAATTTACCCTAACAAAACAAAGGCTGATTAAAAATATAGTTGTCCTCATGGTACATCCGGGCTTATTACCAGGAAGAAGCACTATTTAACTAAAGGACATCATGACATGAGAAAGAAAAAGATGGACAGCGGACATTAATAAGATTAGATTGGGAACCAGACAAGAATTTCTAACAGACTAGTGACAGTTATTGAAGTCTACAATACTTTCCAGTTGGAAAACAAGAAATTTAATAATTCTGTGAAGATGACTGCATGGTATAATTCCCTACAGGACCAGCAGTAGATAAAATAGTCACTTGTGGTCCCTTTCTGTTTCCAGAAAGTTGGGGGCGTGTTGCGTTGTGTTGTGTTTTTACAATAACCAAACTGTTCAGTGTACTTTTGATCTGTTGGTCACGAGACCATACAATGAGATTGACTCTTTTCAGACTCTGTTCTTCTGTTCAGGAAAAGAAAAACAACATGTTCAATAAAAGGATTAGCAGGGGCTCTCTGGTCAGTGATTTGGGCAAAGAGGAGGTTTTTTCTGAGCTTTTATTTTAAATTTTTATTTTTGGAAATATTTTTCCTTAATTGTTTTTTGGGAAATTTTGGGGAAAAAATTAGGACATCTTGCTGTACTTTTCCTGAATTATCCCAGTTTCCCAGAAGAAAAAATTAAGTTCTAAATACAGTATCTAAATTCCTATCAGTCATTGTCAGGATATAACATAGGATTTCACAGGTCCGAAGAACTGTCATTTTACATCACAGGTGGTCTGTAGGAATTTTTCTCATAGAGATATTAAAATTGTCAAGTTTTTATTAAATATAAATTACAAATATTTCATAGTATAATGACAGAATGACATGCCTTTCAACTCTATGGAGAAGTGCGTGATTTCAGTTCATAAACATATTTCTGTGTAATGGAAAAGACATTGAATAACATCTGTCTCTACAAAGCAGAGCATTGTGCCTTAGTCTCAGAGATGCTTGATATTATACTACAGCAAGAAGTTACTTTATAAACAAGTTACATTTAAAAAACACAGTATATATATTTCAGCCCAATAGAGAGGGTCATCCCAAACTTTATATGCCATTTTTACCACTCTCTGAGTCTACTGGATAAGCAATAAAGTGGAAAAGCACTTTCACCTATTTTTCTGATCTTGGTGTTCAGCAATGCACAGCACTGTACTTCTACCTGCAAATCAGTGACAAGATTTAGCCTGGAGTTTGAGTTCCTAAGAAAATCCTCATATGTTTATAAGTTTTGGCTTTTCAACCATATTTCTGTCATAAACACAAAAATTATATGACAGGGTAACAACCCTTTTTTGAATTTCTGAACATTTCCTGCATGTTCTGCCCTGAAATCTTCCCCCTTTAGCTGAGTAGGTGCCCACCAGCTGGGATGAAGTCAGAGTCAGCTTCCAGTCAGAAGGCAATCATTCACCCACTCTAAAGGACAGAGTTCGATATCTAAAATTTACTATTTGAACAGAAATTTACTTTAAAACTTTTTTTTTTCCTACTCAGACTTTCCAAGGGACTGTTTTGAGATTTTTCAGCGCTCCAAAGGAAATTCCAGAGATGGTCTTTACATCATCCAACCAAAGGAGGACCCAATTGTTGTCTCTTGTAACATGCAGGATGGTGGCTGGACAGTAATCCAGCACATTACAGCCAATAGTACTGTTGACTTTGATAGGACCTGGCAGGATTACAAATACGGATTTGGCTCTGTTCATGACAACCACTGGTTAGGAAATGAATATATGCATCAGTTAACTAGCAGCTCCGTGCAATATATACTTGGAGTTAAACTTGTAACCCTAAACGCTGAAATCAAATGGGGACAGTACGAACCATTCCTTATTGAAGATGAAGAGTCTCAATACCGAATCAGGGTTGGTCTATACAAAGGCAATGCCACTGATGCTCTGACCCTGGACACAGAAGCTTATCTCCATGACAACCAGAAGTTCACCACCAAGGACAGAGACAATGACAATTACTTTCAGAATTGTGCTAAATTGGAACACAATGGCGTTCCCGGGGGAGGCTGGTGGTACGACGCGTGTGCTGGAGCAAATCTAAACCGAAGGAACGTGATATACTGGCAAAGGGACTGCAACAAGCAACGCATGTGCAAGTTTGCATGGATGATGATCAAACCCATTGACCACAGCCTGTCATATCCAACCAAGTCCTGTCCATGTCAGAAAGTTGAACTGTAGATAAGCCGTGTGGACTTTGAAAGGAACATGGACTATTTGTCCAGTGACTGAAGTGAACACACACTGACTGAATAATCAAACTAAGTAATTATGATTGAAAATTTAATTTGGGCCTCTGCAAGGGCCTTATGATAGCATATCATCCAGGACTAGAACAGGACATAGACATCTACTAACCACACAAGTGAGAAGTCACTGTCAGAAACTGAGGCCTCTACCAGAATATTTAAATAATTAATTTTATAGTATTTTAGCCATAAGAGGAGTCAGGTATGAAATCCAGGATATGATGTCTTGTGTGAGATATACATGAATATACATGCATTTCAGAAGGTTTTACTCCAGTATGAGTGTTCATGGTTGATCTCCTATAATTGCACATCTTCACATATCATGCAGGAAGGAAATTTCCAGTGAAGTACCTACATTTACAAAATGCATATTGGAGAGTATTGTGTACCACAGGGCAGCATCAGGCCCTTCCTTTTTACCTTTAGTGAAAGGTATTTTAATATATAAAATTGGAATTAGCCTCATCTCCCATGGCCTTTTTTCTCCTTCATTGACTCTTCTTATCTCTACTTTTTAATGATCCCATACACAATGAAGTATTCAGCATAGGATTTTCTTTTCTTCCTTCTTTTTAGAGCACCTAGAGCTAATGGGATCATCAGCCTTCCCATTTAAAGCTACTAATCCAAAGCTTAAAACTCCTCTGAATTTTTCCCCAAGAAACTCAGTGAACAAATTTTTTAAAAGATCAAATTGATTTTGCAATTGTTTACCTATTGCTCCATTTTTTTTCTGAATATTAGTCCACTTTGTTTACCATGTTTTGACTGTTGCTTCTCCCTGTTCCACGATGTGCTTCAGCTTTCTCTTTTTTTAATACCATTGTGAGAAGAGAAGAGAGTGTTGGCTTTATTTCACATTTGCTAGCTTCAATTGTTTTGGCACTAAACCTTGACATCATTTAAACAATGCCTTTTTTCTGATTATAAAATAAAGAGAGAATCTTTAAATTTCATGATAAATTCATCTGTTTTAAAATAATAAATAAAAGGATTTCAGTTTTTATAACCTTGAAGACCTTGTTTTCTTTTACAGCTATTTGGGTTACTTCACACATTTCTATGTCATTGGAATAGCTGAATGACAACTGAAGAGTTTTCATTGTTGCATTATACAAAATGTCAGGATAATAACTAGAATATCTTGTATGTTTTCTTAGATATTTCAGTTACAGAAACTAAACCAACAGATACTGGCAAACTCCTGCTTTTTAATTTTAAAATGGAATCTCATAATTTTCATGAAAATTACTTCACAGAAAATAAATTGTATTGTGTTTTGAGAAGACCAAGACTACCAGGATTACTTAAGAGGAAAAATTAATTGAGAAGTGGAAAAGCCAAGAGAGCAATTTTTATTTTTTACAATGCACTGCAACATTTTCAGAAAGAGATACAGATACATTACATGGGTGAGACCAGTGTAGCACGTGTCTATTTTGCAGCATCTGATTTTTTTCCCCCTGGAATTGTGTTCAAAGACAGAAGTGTGATAGGGGAAGAAACGGATAGTAGCTGAATTGAGTTTATGTCATTGAGTCAATTTGATGCGGGTTCAGCTGTAACTCGATCAAGGTGCCTCCAAAGTTGTAATGAGGATACAAGAAAATCACCCGAGTTGCCAGTCTCCCACAGCTTTTATTTGAATTCCTGGCCATATAGCCAGTTCTCACACACCTTCCCAAAATGCGTTTTGAATAATCTTGACATGGAAGTGCACAACTGAAAGCCAGCAGGCTGCATCTGATCCTCAAAGGCAGGTAACCTGCTCTGCAGCCCACCCTTGGCCTGTTTTGGAGGAAAGGACTGGGCAAATAGGCCGTATGAATGACTCAGGCACCAGCAGCCCAAATCCAGCTGCCCAGTTTTGGCTGCACTCTCTAGTATTAATCGGAGCCCTACAAACCTATGCTGACACTGAATTCCAATATGGGAATTAGATTAAAATGTAATAATAACTCATAACAACAAGTCTCCAAGCAAAAACAAGACAGAAAGATTAATCCAGTTCAAACAAAGACATTTAATGGAACTCAGGGACTGAGGTATGTTCCACACTTCTAAACAAAGTATGGGTGCAAATTACTACTGGAGCTGGATTTGGGACTAAGTAGTGGATGAAAATAAGAAAGAATATTCCAATACACCCACTAGCACTTCTTTCTAGAGCTCTTAAAGGAAGGACATAGAGCCTTAAGAAGTAGACTAAATTCTACTTCATAATTCCTTAGCAAAAGGCTGTCTTAACTGAACAGATTTTTTTCCTCCATCACTGAACCTTAATCACCAGATACCCAGAACAATGCTGAGAGCAGCTGGCCGGCAACACTGAATCAGCAAAATCACAGTCTGAAACATGGGGGGTTCTATTCTGTCTACTCCTCTGGTTTTTTGCCCTGTCACGTTTCTCCTACCCTCTCTCTCTCAGAGCCTTTCCTGATTATGCTGCCTCCTGCACAGACTTGAAGAAAGGAAGTGGGTCCTCCCAAGAATATCTGATGGAAAAAATTTATTTGGTCAAATAACTACCTTTCCAAAATGAGGAAGCATGACAATGTCTAGAGTAATAGGTATATGGCTAACTTCCAGCTCCACGCACCCCTGAATGGGAGGCATGTTCCACTTTAAACATGCAATCTCCTAACAATAGCAGAAAAATAGGTTTCTTCACCTCTTTGCTACTTTGTATTTCTCCCCATACTGTTTTTTCAACTACAGGAAAAGTAAGCATGTTCTTACATACAATATCACATTAATCAACTCAGAATTTAGCAGAAGGAAAAATTCTTCCTAAAAAGTATCAACTGACAAAATAAGAGAGCCTGTTTTCTAGCAAAAACACTGATCTATTATTATTTGTCTTTAAAAATCATTCAACTTTCATATGAGAAAGTGCTTGGTTTTGTTTCTGATTTTCATGTGTGTAACCTAAACAATAAATTTCCAGACTTCCACATAACCTTTTTTTATGTGTTTACCATAGGTTTAAAAGTACGACAAAGTGGTTTTAGGATCAAGCATTGAATACTGTGCATCAATAAATTAGCAAATTACCTGCCTGGGCTCATTTTTTCTCCTGTAATTAACAAAACAAAGAGTCCTTTAGTCACTCTCACATCTTCATTTGCATTTCAGAAGGCATCAGGACCCAGGCAGAGTGGTGGGGTACAAAGCTGAATCCAGCCACACTCGGCAGCTGGTACCCTCCACTCTACCCTCTCTACACTCTTCCTCCTGATTAACTAGCTACCTGATGAACTGCACGTCTGAGGAGGCCTTATGTACAGCATACAGTAAAAACAACTGTCTGACCTCCACTATGTCTAGATGGCTGCCTCCTGTAAGGAGTAAAAGATAATTGTAGCTTATATCTTGGCATTGAAATCCAGGAATTCATTAAAAATCTCCAAACTTCAGAGGTCTACTGAAACAGGAGCCATCAGCAACCAGGGTTTGGAGAAGTACTTGTTGAGAAGAAAAACTTTTAAAGGATTTTAAATGTCTAGTTGTTTGAGGAAGACTGACTTGTTTGATATATCAGCAGATACATGAAGAAACTAATGGCATTTAGTAGCTAATGGCATAAGTATTAAGTAAAAGGCAGTGGTTTTACTGAGTGTAATGAAAACTGAAGTTCCTAATCGGATACATAGCCCAGCAGTGTCTATTAAACCTGAAGAAATACATTTACCAAGATGGAAAAAACAGTTGCAACTTTTTTTTTCCCCTAAACTAGATATAGATAGGAGGTAACTATTAATAAAAACATAAACAAGAAGTTTATCTGAATGATCAAAGTTTAAGGTTTTATGACACCCAACTGTCAATTTTATGTGGAAGAAAACTTCTTAGTGGGTACAAAAGGCAGCAATGGAGATTCGGGATGACCACATAAGAAATAAATGGCCTCTTTCTGATTTGGTAGAAGGAAAGCCATGTATTTAAGTGAAAAGACACAGTATCCATTTTTGGAGTTCAGGTTTGGATGGGCATTTCAAAGTGGAGAAGCCACTGACTACCCAGTGGCTGCAGGAGCGTTTCAGGAGCTGATGGAGCCCTTGGAGTCCCCAAGGCAAACACTGCAGGGGAGCCTTTCAGAGGGAAGTTCTGATCTGTAATGGTCTGGAGCTCATAAAAGTAGTGAATGTGGGGGGTGTTGTTTTTGTTTTTTTTTTTTAAATATCTGTAATATCAAGAGGCAGTAAGCAATATGGAGTTTTTTGTGCAGAGCCCTTTCCAACAGGGGGGCACCTAGATGTACAGGTCACAGCAAATGGTAACTCCAGCTTGATTGTTATGTACAACTGAGGAAACAGGTATTTGTTTCTCACTATACCTGAGCAATTCCTTCATATTATTTCTATCTCTATAGAAAGCAAAGAAAATTAATTTCAGAGGAAAGTTACACATTCCATTTGTTTGTTTGTTTTCCTGGAGCAAAGAATCCAGAGAAGGCAAAAGTACATATGTCCCCTAAAAATGACAGAGTAACTTTAAAAAGAAGCATCCAGAAATTCTCCTTCAGTATGAAGATTTTGGGAATCCCAAACTATGAAGGGGTGATTTGGAAACTGTGTTTCCTACCACAAGTAAAGCAGCATCTTACAACATTCTATTCAAAATCCAGAATCTGAAAAATGTCCACAAGTATTCAATTCAGTTTCAAACTGGGTATCCAGTTTCAAAACAACTGCGTTCTATGAGAAAGCAGCATCTTCCAGATTGATACAGGATTCTTTAATTGTTGTAATAACTTCTCATTTAAATTTAACATACTTACCACATCCCAGTGACATTTTTATTCCTTCAGGTATGTGACTATCCTTAGCTACATTTACATTACGATTTATCAGATACATTAGTTTGACATGTTCAGGTCATCTATCAAATATGACAAGGAGGCAATGCCACAGGTTTCTGAGAAAAGCCCTACGTGGGAGATAAAATGATCAGAATAATTAAATTAGAGATGGGGACTTTTCATGAGACTCAGTTCTAAAACTGAACAGTATCTAAAGGGTGATAAGGAAGTGCAATTAAGGATTTTGCCTTGAAGTGCATCATTGTCTTTGGATCTGGACTCCTCAAGTCCATACATCCCAGTGCAGGTCTCATTATGGGTACAATAGAGATGAGGAACAAAAACCCACATATAAAAATAACTTCCAACAGTTAATAGCAGTTACTAATTGACGTGCATAGTTGAGTAGGATAAGCATGATTAGCAATTGAATTATATAATTAATAGCAAAATATGTTCTATCATATTTATCAGGTTCTTACAGTATTTTCTCTATAACCCTTTTGATGTCATCCTTCTTCAATTCAACAGGATTTTTCTATAAAGGAAACCCCTGCGTTTATGTTCTATCTTTCCGTCCTTTGCAAAGCTCTTCACTCTGTGCTAAGCAGTCACAGAAAGTGCACAACTGTAACTATATATATATATGTATACACCCATTTAAAAATTCTGGGAACTCTTCCAAGTATTTCTCTACAAACATAAATTATATTTACAGAAAATGAATGTTACTTGATAATTTATGGGGATCTGGAATATATAGGGAGGCTGGTATGTATGAAAAGGGAGAGACAAAAATGATATCCCCAGTTTGTGGGAAAATTCAATATTCAAAAATATCAAAGTGTGCTCGGTCTCTGAAAACCTTAGTTAGGGATGTATATTTATGCATCTATATTGATAATACATACGTACATATCTATATATATGTTTGTGTGTGTAATTATGTATAAATAAAATGTAATTTTACAAAAAAAGATCTTTTCACCAGTCCATGACCATGACCATAATCAATTATAGGATCAGTAAAAGGTTCATTAAGAGGACAGAAATACAGATAACAAGATTGTTCCACACTGTAAAAGTCCCACATCACTTTTTAAAGGTACAAAATATAATTTGAAAACAAAATATAATTAAGTACTAACTGATACTCCGATGAGGATCACGTTTTTCTTTTTGTGGTTTTGATTTTTTTTAAGAATAAACATCCTACATAACAATAAAGCAACACACACCTCTTTATATAATTCTAGGTATTTACAATGTACCCATGTTTGGCCATGTAACGTCTCACATGGTGAAGTGCTAGCAGCATAGTTTGAGCACATATTTCACAATTACATTGAACCAACATTGTTGCATCCATCACCGTGTATTCTAACACATTTACTGAGCACAGAGTCCATAAACATTTACAGAACATTCTTGTTCAACAGAAGCCAAAACCACCAAAAAATATCCCATTTAATTTCAGTAGAAGCCAATGCTTTACTTTAGCAACAACACTGCGGCTAGCAGGAACTGTTACTACCTCATAAATTTTGCCTTGAACTACAGTTTATGCCGCAGATGGACACATTCATTTGCTAAAAATCAAACACAGTTTACTGAATGTCTGATCCAATGTAATATAAAATAAACCCACTATAATAACCAACTTGTACATAGTTACTGTACACAGAAAAAGCTCTGGATAGTGACAGAGGAAAGTTGATGAAAGGGTCTTTATAAAGACCCGTACTTTCCTTTAATAAGCAATCATATGCTAAAGCACAAAAAGAGGCACAGTGTGGTGTGTTATGAAATCAATCATGTGAATTTAGAGAACATATTTACATTACTACACTGCTAATCTTTCACTGACACAATTTTCCCCTCTGGAGGCTGGGGATAAAAAATATTAATTACTTGTACTGTGGTTGTTGACATGGAGGAATTACTTATCTGTAGGGAAACATTTTGATGGTATCATAATTTAATAAATTATACAAACAATTTCACTGAGACCAATGGTACATTCAGGATGACTAATACAATCCTGAAATGTGCAACTGGGCCATGTCACCACTGCAATGTCCTGCTAAAGTGTATAGCAGATATAATATGAAGATTGGCCCAAACTAATATTCCAAGAGCATCTCACCCCAAATTTTGATAGAAAGGCTAGGACTGAATCTGAACTTTGTGTACATGGAGATCTTTCTCATCTATTCATAAATGTTTGTTTACTTTAGGACTTCATTCCTTATGACTCCTGTAGCCATTAACTTTGTTTTCTCGTGGCCTTTTCTGAGGCTTCATGTTTGTTCCCACCACGAGGAGCCAGGTCACCAGCTCCGCTCCAAAGGCCTTCTGCTGAAGGCAGCCCCTCGCTTCTGCACTCACTTGGTCAATGCTGCAGGACTCCTGCCAATCTAACACAAACATCAGTTCAGCCCTGCCACAGAAGTGCCCTCACCACAAACCCGAAGCCCTGGCAAGTCTCAGCTAGTGGCCAGAGTCTCAGCTCATGGTCACGAGGCCAGCACAGCCCAGTCCCAGAAGCCACAGCTGTCAGAGGGATTGACTCCAGCCCCCACTACTGTAGCAGATATGGTTCTGCTGGACCAAAAGATGGTGACTGGAGGTAACTTAGGTTTCCAAACACCTGATGTTGACTAGTATTTGTAAAGCTATTTAAAGATAAAAAGTGCTATGAAAGTGCAAAGTGTCCTTAATAGTTTTATAGAAATATTCAAAAATTACTTCAAAAATCTTTCTTCTTTCAGAGATGCCAATTCTGCCACCGTTTATAATAATTTATAAACATAATAATTTATACCTATAATAATACATAAGTAAATGCACAGGACATCAATACATATTTTTCTCTTGTTCTGCATCATTCCATCAGTAATGGAAACTTTTGGGGCGAGGGGAAGCACAACGAAGGAGATTGCAAAAAAGACTTTCCTTGTGTTGTAAAGTAGATAGACTATGTCCATTATGTTTTACAGTCAGTTCTGATTTGTACTATTGTCACTATTGCATAAAATTTAAAAATTTCCTTCAGAGGCACTGGGAAATGCAGAAATTCAGAGGTATCTGCTAACCATCACCATTTTTTACAGATGACAGTATGATGCATGATGGAATTGAGATTGGGACTGGCTTCTTCATATACAAAATACATTATCTATTTCTTCCACTATGAGCCCTTCCTATGTCTCCACAAAAGTCATCCTTAAAGTGGAAATTTTCCCAGTATTACATTCTCCTATAATATGTGTGTTCATTTGGAGTATTATGAATCTCCCTAACGATTTAGCATTGGGGACGACAACATTTTCCCCTTTAAATAGTCCTTGTTTCATTCCAACAGGAGGTGGAAAAGTCTCAAAACAGAAGTAATACGAGCGTCATTGCTTGGTACACTGAAAACTGAAAGAAACTATAGGAAGAAACAGTTCTGCACTACAGGGAGATAGACTGGATGACCTGACCTGATGACCAGATGACCATCCCATTCTAATTTCTAGTAGTTTATAATTTATTCTACATATTCTCAAACTGAAAGAAAGGACAGAAGACCCCAAACACAATAACTTTAATGCAGACCTACTGCATAATCAAAAAGCAGTGAGTAATCAAAAAGTAATCAAAAAGCACTGCACAATCAAGAAGCAGCCACTGACATCTTTATCCCAAGCACACTACTTTCATGCAAAATTTTACTTTTCTCCAGAATTTTTTTAACCCCTAGACATATAAAGCAACGGCTTTGAAAAGACGGAATTACAGTCAATTTACTAGGTTACATCAATATCTATTTTCCCCCTCATCCCTCATATAAGAGCAATTATGGCAGTCTGGTATTGCCCTGCCAGTATAGTTTCTCTTCCACTTTTTTCTTTTTCCACTGGCAGAAAAGCAGCATCTTAAAAGTTTTCCTGAAAGTTTTGTTACAGAGGGCGTAACAAATGGGGTTAACAGTGCTGTTCACATAGCATAGCCAATATCCAAGGTGCCACAGTGTCAGGGGAATGCAGTCATAGCAGAATGTGGAGATCAAAACCATGATATTGTAGGGAGTCCACGTGATGATAAAAGCCAAAAGAATGGCACTTAAAGTCTGTGCTGCTTTGCGTTCCTTTATAAGAACCATCCGTTTCCTTTTGGTGATTTGGTTATTTATATTTGGATCCATGCTTTTGATGGAAGGCTCCTTTGACAGAACAGCAGAACAAGGAGTTATTTTTACTTTACGGCAACCATTGTTGGCTTCCTGGGTGCCATCAGCCTTAACTACCAAGCGGAATTTATAGGCCACACATTTTTTACTTTTTTGTATGTGGCCTTTGGCAGGTGACAAAAAGTATTTCTGGTTCTCAAAATCATTTTCTTCAGGTTGGTCTTTGACAACAGCATCTGTACTCTCATTAAACTCTTCTGCCTTACCTTTAGATGGACTTTTGTAAGTTACTTGGAAAACTGAACCAGCAGCAAGTTTATCCTCTTCTTCTGAAGATGTGTAGCTGCTGCAGGTGGTTAACTGGTCAGCCTTAGCCCAGTCGTTACAAGTACTCGCTGCCTGAGAGGCTTTCACGGTAGCTGATGTACTTCGACTAGATGAAGACCAGGAAGCCTGACACCTCTCTCTTTTGACTAAGTTTTGTTGCCTGCAACTGAAGCAAGACTTCAGGAGAGCTTTCTGTGGCTTTATCATCTCAAACTCTGCCACAGACTCCGAACCCTGCAGTTCAGCAAGGTCCTTGGTACGTTTCTCCGTCTCTTTATAGATGCGGCAATACAGAATGGTCATCACGGACACTGGAATGTAAAAAGCAGCAATTGCAGTACCAAAGGTGATAATGGGCTCATACAAAAACTGTATCTGGCACTCTTCAGGTGGTACTGTTCGTTCACCCACAAAATACTGCCAGCACAAGATTACGGGTGCCCACAACACAAAGGAAATCAGCCAAGCCAGACCAATCATGATGCCAGCTCTTTTGGGTGTGCGTTTGGCCCTGTAAGTTAAAGGCCTTGTGATGGAAAAATATCTGTCAAAACTGATGACTAGGAGGTTCATTACTGAGGCGTTGCTAGCTACATAGTCCAGTGCTAGCCACAGGTCACAGGCAAGGCTTCCAAGAGACCAATGACCTATGAGTATATAGGACGTATAAAGGTTCATAGAAAATATTCCAATGATAAGATCTGCACAGGCAAGGCTGAGCAAGTAATAATTGTTGACGGTTTTGAGCTGACTGTTAACCTTGAAGGATATCATTACAAGAATATTTCCCACTATGGTTATTAAGCTTACAATTGCAGTTACAGTGGCAATAGTAATGACTTCCCAGAGGCTATGCCCTTCTAACTGCTTATGATTGATGGATGAACTGTTTACAACAGTAGAATTGCTGAATAAATTTACTTCCATTCTTGTATTGTCATCAGGATCTCAGCACTTTTGCATATTGCTTTCTGTACCCGAAAATATTCTTTTGGAGACAGCTGTAAAGATCAAAGGAAAAAACAGAAAAAGAAAGCAGCTCATTAAATAGCACAGACTCCCATTAGAGTTACCATAAAACACTTGTAAAATAATCTATCAAATTATTTGTGCTCTCTTTTTGCATTTTGACTATTGTTTCTACCATTGTGAACATAACTAAAACACACAAATGTACATTCTAGGGCAATGTACTCTGACATCTTATGACATTTCTAAATGCAATCAAAACAACTATTGTTTCTTAAGACAGTTAATCACGCCAGCTCTTATATTTTGAGTACCTTAGGAGATACTCTACATATTCTTAAAGACAGATATTTAAAGTTTTGCAGTGCAATAAGACAGTGAGTCACTGTGTTGTTTCCTACAGTACTATGTAGAAGACATATCAAGATTTCAGAAATTATCTTTGGAAAATTTGTAGAAGTCACCAACAACAGAAAGAGAGTAAGAGGAAACTGAGGATGCATGGGGAGTTAGGAACCATGCTAGCATGGTGGCAATGGGAAACAATTAGGTGTTAGAAGTGTTTCGGGCAATTGAGGAGGAATCTTTGTGTTAAGGAAAGAGGCAAGGGTAAGAAGATGTTTTTGGAAAAATTAGCTAGGTGGGAAAGACTTTCCTCTATTGGGAGGTCTCGGGTCAGAGGAGACTGATTGGGTGAGGTGTGGAAGTGCAGTTTGGTTAGTTTGGGTGAGTGAACAGTAGGGTTGAGGATAGAAAAGAGTAAACTGAAGAGGAAGCAGCAATGCATGACCACAGTGACAAATAATGCGACAAAAACAATTTAATACTTGCATAAGCAGCAAAAGGTGGAAATGGTACCACTGTCTCTCTATTAATGCATACATGCCTCTGATGTCCATCCCTTCCTACATTCTTCGCTGCTGTTTTCTTGTCTCAGTGAATACATGCCTGAATTAGGTAATTTGGTTCTTTCACAGATACCTGCTGTTTTTTGAGTCATTCCATCACATCAGATGATGCTAATCACTTGTTTGATGTTTAATCTTGCTAGACTGTGTAATTTTGGAATAGTCAAATAGTTATTTTTTTAAGTCAGAAATGAAAGATAAGTTATTAACAGTTTGTTTATTGGGCATCTAGCCAGTATAAAGCCAGTAAGACGATCCCTTTTTTCAAAGCAGACAGAGGTTCAGCTAAAATTATCACATAAATCACCTATTAAAGTCCAACTCTAAGTCTTCAGGATTCTCTCTGCATCAGATCTCCATTATATGGTTCTCGCTATCCATTTACACCACGTCTCTGTGTTTTCATCTTTCATCCTAACTCTCAGAACATTATTTTCTATGGTCTTGGCAAGTGTCTTCTATTAACTGCAAGCTTTCACAGCCTATCCCTTTCCCACATCTATCTTTTGTATCAAGTAGTTGGGTCCTTTCTCTCATCAGATGAATACATAGATATTTTATAGCCACTTGCTGAATTTTCAGAAAAGCATCTTATTTTCTTTCATTGTCCTCTTATTTGCTTTCATGGTTTTCTTCACTTTTGTCTCAGGTCTCCTAAATATCCACAGAGGTGTATCATCTTTCATCTTCAAACCCTCCCTAATGATGACCTCTTGTGACGAAATTCGGTAATGGTAGGTTTCCTGGTGTACTGAGACCACTGGCTATCATACTACCCAAAATGGTTCTCCTCCATCTGTGTGTGTCTGTCATATATTAGATGTTTTATATTTACATGTCTTATATTTAGATGTTTGTGCATCTGTATTCTGTTTATACACAACGTATATTAAACATAACTCAACAGGATTCTAGTTCATGTATAGGCCTTGCAGCCTAGTAATAATCGTAATATATGCATGTTGACCATCTGTACGTTTGGCTTTCTAGAGCCAGTGTAGTAGCCAAGAATAGCTAAAGTGCCACAGCAGTCCTAATGAGCCCCATGCAAGGAAAGAAATTTCATCCTGGTTCTGCATTCTGCAAAGACTTCCCCCACGTCAGAGCTGTCCTGATGGCTGGGCGCACTGGTTTTACAAATCTTTACACAACCTTGAAGTGTAGGAATTAATTTAATGTGAAACAAAGGTGTGTGGAGCAGCTGCATGGCGGCCACCTCATGTGGCTTATGCTTCTTTTTCTGTGGACAGTCAGCCCAGTTCGGCACATCAACAGCTCCGTGTGATCAAATTTTTGAGCGTGGCAGTGCGGTAATGGGTTCAGTGTGGCAATGTCAGGGGGCAGCAAGGGCCGGCTGCTCTGCAAGGGAAGGTGAGCCATGGGTGGAGCATGATACCAAGGCAGGTGGGAGCAGAGACCCCACCAAGAAGCAGCAGGATGTGGAGTAGCACGTTTGGTTCATGATCAGGGTCAGACATAGTCCAGTGACTGCACAGCAAGTCTATAGGGATGAGGCAGGTCCAAGACCAAGCCAGGAAGCCAAGCCAGGAGGTCCGAGTCAGGACCAGAGTCAGGATCAAGGAGGTAGGAGACCAGGTGTAGATGTAGCTGCTGCCCAGCTGCGATGTAGCACAGGTGAGTGCCAGGGGTACGGCCTCAGCTTAAAAGCAGTTCGCAAAGGAAAGGAGAGGGAGGTCCTTGCTTCTAGCTTTCTTCACAACAGGTCTTATCAGCAGAGCAGCTGACCTTGGACTCACCAGCTAAACTCTCACATAGCAAATGGCGCCCCCAAGAAGGGGACTGCGCTCCAGGCCTTGACAGCTAATGTACCTGAAACACTGCTAGGGCTCATGACTTTTTTGCAAGTTGCAGGAGTTCAGCAAAGGCTAAAGACGGTCTTAAAAAGGCACCAGCTATGAAAGTCAGGCACATGGATAAACCTCTACTAACTTCTACATTTGCCTAACACCTGGGGTTGAGCAGCTGCTTAGGAGGATTATAGGAGACTGTTTGAACTTTCTGCCTCTTTTTGCCAGAAGATGACACTTTTCTCAGAAGAGGGGAGACTAGAAATTGCCTAGATGCTGTAGCCTGTAATGCTTTGTCTTTTGCCATAGGTAGCAAGTGTGTCTCCCTCTTAGGTCACTTACCCTCCCTAACATTAGGATTTAGGAGGAAAGACTGCTGAAGCTACCCCATGTGGATTGCAGACTTCAGAGCAACAGGAGAAGCAGAAATTGATGTTGTCCTGACACAATCGTTCTTGGTTTGAACCGACATGGGTGGGAGGAACACTGGTAATATGGTATAGAAACTGTAACTCATTTCTAAATAAAAAGCACTCTCATTATGATCATGCAAAGCCTTTTCTCCCTAATGGGCTGTTTTACTGTGAAGCCTCTAAAAATTGACAGTAGCTAAGCTGCTAGTATGCAAAGATCTCTTCTTGGCATGTTGACCATTCTCATCATCTCATCATACTCATCTTTTGTCTCATAGGTCTGTGTTAACACTTAGCAGTGTTACCTTTTGTTCTCTATTTATGTATCACTCAAGGCAATAGTGCCTGTGAGTGGGACTTGTGTGTGCTATGGTAACACAATTTATGTTAACTGTCTATCATAAGAGATTATAATAATAGGGAGATCAAAATTAAATTACAAAATCAAAATGCACATGTACAGTATCATGACTTTGCTATCTGTCTCATAACTATTGATGCATGAACTTCACGCTTGTGAGTTGCAATGATATTTGCTATTTGTTCCAAAATATTAGCGATATTTTATTCAATCTAGCTGTAAGTATTAATTAATGTGAGTTGTTAAATTTGTACATATAGTCAGCTTACAGTTATCTGCAGGCAGATTGTTCATGTCACAGATTAATTGCACCACAGATGCAGGCACAGCTTGGGTTCGCCAGGTTTTATTAGCTCTAGCTCAGCACTGGGTCTGCCAGGCCTGTGCTGGCTGCACAAGGAATCGTTTAGATGTCTTTGCAATGCGCTTGCCAGTGCTGCTCCCTGTCACTTGATTTATTTGCTTGTGTTGCACTGGAGTCATGCTAAGCTAATTTACTGATTTGCTGCAGGCTATGCCCCAGAACTGAGCAGCCCTTACCACAGGTAGTAGCACAGAAACACTACAGCCCATGATTTCACAGTATAGGAGTTTTGGTCACATTTTGCTGGAAGGATTACTGGGTTTAAAAACCCTTAAAAACCAGATTGATGTTTTAATGTGTGTTGTCAAATGACAGCCTGCGTGCTCAAGAGCCATTGGGCAAGCCCGCTGTTAGGGAACTGGTGAACTTTCCTGAGGACAGCATGGGTGCCCACCTAGTTCAAGCAGAGCAGGACAAACAAGCCTAGCTCTACAGCGCAAAGCTGTTCCCGTGTCCCTGCTCTGTGTCCTCAGAGCAAAACGCCCCTGAAGAGGCTTGCAGAGTCATCTCATGCGCGTCACGTAGTGCAGGCTGGTGTGCAACACCCTGTCAGCCGGGGCTTGCTGGCTTTTTCAATCATTTGCTACAGAAAGCTACCTTTGGGTCCTGCACTTGGGTCACAACAACCCCAGGCAACGCTACAGGCTTGGGGAAGAGTGGCTGGAAAGCTGCCCAGAGGAAAAGGAACTGGGGGTGNAAGCAGGGGGACAGGCTGCCCTGGAAGAGTCACTATCCCTGGGGTGTGGAGAAGACGAGGTGCTTAGGGACATGGTTTAGTAGTGGACTTGGCAGTGTCAGGTTCATGGTTGGACTCGATGATCTTAAAGGTCTTTTCCAACCTAAATGATTCTATGATTCATATGGCTTTAGCCAAGAGTGCTGTTTTCTAAACATTAAATGCATTTTTGTTTGTTAGAAATACATGTGGAAAGCTACTTGCTTTTCACTCCTTGCTCGTTGAGATTTGCAGAGGGTACACGGGCAAACGCTCCCGAGGCGCCTACCAGGGCCTCGCCCCCGGAGGAGCGGGGCAGACCGCCAAGTCCCCTCCGCCGGGGAGGCCGGACCCGCCTCCGGGGCCCGCAGCTGCGCTCGTTGCCCGGCCGCGGAGGCTGCGCTGCGCGAGCCGCCAGCGCCGCGGGCAGGGGGAGCTGCTGAGCGCGCGGGCGCCTGCCGGCGCCGCCATTTGCCTCTCTCGCCCTCCGCGGGCGGCCTCTTTCCGGGAGTAGGCGGGGACCGGCGCGGGGAAGGGCGCAGCCCGGCCATGCAGGCTGAGCGGGGCGGCTGCCGGCCCCGCAGGGAAGGTGGCCGTCACGGCCGGCGGCGGCCCGGAGGCGCGGAGAGGGCGGCCGAGGCGGCGACCGAAGTGAGCGGCGGGGACGGCCACGGCCGCGGAGGAGGCGGGGGCCGGGGAAGAGGCGGCGCTCACGGGCACCGAGGAGGTGGGGGCCGGGGCAGGCGGGAGCCTCGAGGTCGCGGGGCAGCGCCGCCGCCCGCCGCCCACCACCAACGGCGGGTAAGGAGGAGGAGAGCCCGCCCCCGGCGGGAGCGGGGGGAGGCGGGGCTGAGCGCGGCGGGGCTCCGGGGCGGCCGTCGGGGTGGGGGCACAACCCTTCCTTCTCCTCCCCTGCTCCTCCCCTTCCCGAGGTGGAGAGAGGCCGGCAGCTGCAGCCCGCGGCCTCTCCCGGAAGTTTGTGGTGCGGGGAAGGGGTGTGGGGCGGCGGTCTGCTGGGTGCAGGCGTGGAGGGCGCCGGGACTGCCAGCGTTACCTCCCTGGTCTGCTCGGCACCTGCACCCGCCCTCTGCCCCCCTCTTCCTCCCCTGAAACAGCAGCAGCCCCACCTACGTTCTCTAGTGGAAACACAGATAGGGATTTTCTGGCCGAAATACGTTTATAATTTTGTGCTGAAAAATACAAGTCTCGTTTGAAAAATGCATCTGAAAAAGACATCTCTGTTTACAAACAGAGGTGAAGAATTACTGAATATTTTTGGCATAGTTGATTGAAAGTTGAAATGAGCTTGTGTCTTTGTCCAGCCTGTGGTACATGGTAACATAGCTCCTTTTACAGAATTGGTACCTGTGATTCACTGGAACACGTCTTTGTTATTAATGCAAGTTGATTGTTGTGCTTTGACCAATTATTAAGTGTTTTAGCAGATTAAAAGTAGCACAGACATGCCTAAGTGTACCACAACGGCACCTTCAATTTCCTGTGGAGATGTTAAAATGCTTTCTACAACCCACCATGGTATGAGGTCAACTGTGTGCCTTTAAAAACAGTTTCCATTTATAAATGCTTTGACAGTACTATATTCAGATTGTCTTGCTTCCATTAGCATTGTTGCAACATAGAAATCATGGTTGTCCCTGGATTGGCAAAAAGATTACAATGACGACCTAATACTGATTGGTGTTGGCAGCACTGGGAGTCTTAATGTAGATGGACCAGCTGCTACCCCATTTTCAGCATCACGTTGATTAGATTCACTTTGACTTTTATGATGCCATGGCTTCAATTGGACCCAGCCAGTGTTTTATCTATATTAGAACTCCCATGGTTGATGTGGATTTAAAAAATGTACAATATTCATCCCTTTTGTCATTGTATTTAGATACCTTTTAGCACTCGTGTTTTGGGTGATAAAAGATGCAGCTGGATTGATACTGTTATCTAGAGTGCTGGTCAGTAATTTCACTTGTAAGCGATATAAATTGCTGAGTTCATACTGATGTGTGCAGACAGGTTTGGATTCTGGATGTGAAACAGTAGTGCTCTCTCATAAGCCACAGAGGCATGGAGGGGAAATTCAGAACCTTATTAGCTGAGGAAACCTCTATCCTGGACTGATGTTTTTCAAGTCTTTCAACTGTTTCTTACTAAGTTGAAATACATTTATATCTCTGTTCTCTCTGATACTGTTGACCCAGCAGGACCCACTTAATAATTTATAAGGTGCACTCAGGAAGGGAGTCATGTAACATGTATGCGTTTTTGTCTGGATTGTTGTTTGAAGTATTTCAGGAAGCAGTTAAAAAATTTTCTTTTGGGACAGCTTACAATATGTTTTGCCTGATCACTGTGTTATTGACTTTGATATGCTCTTCATCTTAGTCTAGGACAGCCTTTTGGCCAAGGCTAACATGGGTTGGGTCTTTAAAAGTGAAGCAATAGCTAAGATTTTGCCAGAACTCTACTAAAGAGTGTTTAAGGGTAATGCTTTTCCTGCACTTTTCATATTAAGCACTGTATGGTCTTATCACACCTGACACAAATCTTGTGTTTAGCAGCTTAGACGGGACTGGCTTCCAGCAATCCAGCCATAGCATCAACAGCTGTGCCAGCCTGCAGCTGCTATGTCTAGTGTTACCTCTGAGACGATTTCATAATTTACCACTTCTGAAGCAGGGAGGACCTCCTTCTTCCTCTTCTTTCTTCCATCTGCGTGGTCAGAAAAGCTCTCTTGTACTGTCTTTGATGTGTGCTAGACCATGTTTTCTGAACAGATTAAGCTTTTGCCTGGCAGAAAATTACCCTCTTTTATTCCCAGTTCCGTAGTGTTCTCTCTGTTCAGCAAAGTGACTTGTTTTACACAAGTGCACCAGCTCAGTGAGAGGGTGCTTGGCCCAGAGTAAGTGGTTTGTGTGAGAGGAGACCCTGCTGTCTTTCAGCAACAGGGGTCAGATCTTTCTCAAGTGGTGATGTGTAAATTGCAAACCTGGAGAGACAGGTAATAATACGGGGAGTGTGAGTGGTTTTATCACATAACTTTCCTTACTGTGTGCTGAGAAGTTGGAGTCTTCTCTGAAAATCTCCTTTCTTTTTTTCAAATGGGCCTTGAAATTCCCTGGAGGAGGGAGGCTAAGAACACTGTAATTTTGTAATATATAGGATTTCCAAGAGCAATTCCAGCCCTTCTGCTTTCTAGGGTAAAAATTATGGAGGATTATACTCTGCATTTCCACACTACTGGTGTCAACTTGGCATTTTGGAGGAATTTTCCTACCAGATTGGGATCATTCTAGCATTGTATAATCAGGATTTAGATGACCTAGTATTATTTCCTGAAAGTAATTTTAAGTCTAGGTTCTTCTATAGTTTTAAAGCTATGCTAAATTTATAATTTTATTTGTTTATACCCCATATGTTTATAAAACCATTGCTGCTAAGCTTGCTATTTGAGTAATTCTTTATTGCTGGAACTTTTGTTGTTGCCTGAGAAGTTTCTTCTTTATTGTGTCTTCAATTATGAAAAGCTTTATGACATGATATACATCAAATTGTATTAAACTGGCTGGATTTGGATTTGTTGAGCCTGCTATGAACAGACCAGTAAAATGCAAGTAAAATTATAGGTGAATGGATTCAGTGAAGTGTAGTAAGAGTATTAATAAAACCAAACTTCATTAAAAAATCTTGCAAATACTTAACAATTTTTACAGTGAAGTAGCAATTGGCATTAAATTGCATAGTATTTTGGCAGCAATATTTTTTAGTCAATTGCTTTCATTTAAAACCACTATTCATCTTTAAATTTTGTGTTTTGGATGTTTTAATTTAAAGGTTCCTAAGCTTGTCCTCCTTTGAAGCTATAGGAGGACATTATTTACAGCAGGGAGAAGAAAGTGTACTGGTGGCACATTCGGTTCTCATTTTTTTGTGAACCAGTGAAGGCTGGACACCACTTTACATGTTTTAAACTGCTGTAAGTGTAATGTAATTCTTTGGTTTTAGTAATGGCTAATCAGTCAAGACCCAGTATGTGCTGAGTCAGTTCTCCCCTCCCCTGCTGGATGCTAATGTAGGAGGAGATCAGGGTGCTATTTGTTTATAAATAATTGACTTACTCATACTCTGCATGGTAGATCCAGCTATGGATCAGAGTCTTAAAGATGAAAGCTTTCATGATTTCTGTCAGTTCTCGAGGAGATAGCTCCCTGAGGAACTCCCCAGCTCTGCTCTTGAAACAAGATGCTGCCTCTCTCAAACATGGAATTGGTTTAGAAACCCTGAGGAAAAGTGTTCTTATTCCTTGTGAAGAGGAAAAAGGATCTTGCACTTGTTAGGTCTTTTTGTAACTAGTGTACATGTTGATTTAACTGGCTTGATTACTGAAGATTTTGTGTCCTCCCTTCAAAAATAAGTCCGAGTCTAATTATGACCAGCTGGTTTACCAAATGGCAGATTTCTTTGTAGATCTGTCATATTGAATAATTTTCCATTGTTTCTGTCTGCTTTAACTTGTCTGTTCTATGTTAAATAAATAGAACACATTTGCAATTACTCCTTTTTAGTAAAATGATGTGGAATTGTAATGCTTAAAGTAAAAGGACTGATTGACATTGGCCCGATATTATCTCCTACTTTCATTCTAACTCCTCTAACTTGCTCAGAATTCATATTTTACGTACTGTCAGAATTTTTAAATTGCTCCCTATGAAAGATAATATATTAAAACAAAACCAACTTTCTGAAATTGTAGACATGATACTGAGTTTTATTTTGAAGGTCCTTGACCACATCCTTTTGTGGGGGGTTTAAGGAGACTTTCTTTTGACCTTTATGTTTATTATATTCGCAATTTACAAAGTATTCTTTTAACTTTCTTTTCAGTGATATCCTGAGTGTGCATGTGATGCATGCTATTACTTCAGTGCAGTTGGAATTGGAAGGTCTATTTCAATGTTCCTTTTCTGGCTTTGGGCATTGGTTGCAGTAAACATTTTATTGTTAAAGAATAGAGGTTAACAGACTGATTTTTAGTGCAGTCTTTCTTACTTATGGTTAGTTTCAAGGTGACATCACATTTATTTAGTGTTTATTATGTCTTCATTCTTGTGGTCCATGCACATGTAGAACTGATCTAAGAGAACATCTAATGCTGTCAGCATCAGATAAATTTTTCCTAATTAGTATGAGCTAAATCTTTACAGTCTAAGCAACTGCAAAAAGCAATCTGTTCACAAGCACGGCAACAAAAGTTTGGATTTTTCAAATACAGATACATTTGATTTCTTTTAGAACACTGTAACAGAGCTTGTGCAGATAGAAGAATAGGTTCTGGATATTGGACACAATAAATCTTTTGATGTTTTATGTTAATGTTCTCAAAAGCAACTAGGAAAAACTTATTTAGATTAATGTACATCAATTTATGAGCTGTACTTAATAATCAGGTGCGAAGAGCTTCGCTTCTCAGGAGTTTCTCTATTGTGATGAGGTGTGAAGAGGCATTAACTGATTGTGAATGAAGTGTGGATTATTTTATTTTGAGTGTATTGATTTAGATTAAGCCTCTTAAAGTGTGTGAACAAGTGTTTGGAAACTTCTTTAGGGTTGATTGTCAAAGTGGTGTTTGTTAAATGGGATTCTGCAAGGCTTCATTCTGTATCTGCTCATGTGCAGTGTTTCTATTCTGATGAAGGAGTAAAATATACAGTGTTAGAATTTGCAGACAGTGCTAAACTGGAAGGGTAGGCAGGAGGGTGGAGCACAGAACACAGTCTCAACAAATGGGAGAAACAGCCTGCAGTAAGGTGTAATTCAGGGTCAAATAAAATACAACTACATTTATGTAGGAAAAAACTGCGGAGGTGTGTGACTGGTTAAGCTGCGATTTTATAGAAGGGAACTGGCAGTTTACTGGATGAGAAAGTATCACTTGGACTAGCTGGGGAAAGTTCAGAGGGAAGGAATGAAGAAAGATGTGAAGTCTAGAAGATGTGACCTAGGAGGAGAGGTTGAAGGACCTGGTTCTCTCTTCCCCACCCCACCCCACCCCTTTTTTTTTTTTTTTTGTTGTCTGGCAAAGAGGACTCTTTGGGGAAGCCTGGATAGCAATGTTCCATTAAGTAGAAAGGTTGCTGCAAACAGATCCATTTTAGGCAGGACAAGAAGAAAAACATTATTAAGAAGGAGGAAGTTTAATTTGGGCATTGAGAATAAAAATTGTGACTGAAAGGGTAGATAGATTGTGTAATGCATTGTGTACAAAGTATATGGAGATTGGTACAGAAAAATAGTCAGAGGTTTTAAGAGTATGGTGAAGGTTACTGAGCCTACTCAGTAGAGCTGCTGTGTAACCCCTTGTCACAGCTCTATTTTTTTTCTTTTATTTTTTCAAGGCTGTCTTTGCAATGGCAAAGATAAATGCTTTTTATCCAGCCAAAATGAATTTATTCTTTTCAGTTTCTAGACAATAGAGAAACCTGCTTTTCACAGCTCTGGGGACTGCAACATTTCATAATAATCCCTGATTGTTTAGCATGGAACGGTTTCGTGATATTTATTGTTAGCCTTTCATTGTATTGTATCCACTTCCCTGCTGATTTAACTTGAGACACTTGTACTGAAAGCATCCCATTACACAGGGGAACCTGCAGCATCATTGCTGCGTAACAGCTTCATGTCGGACTTCTCTTTCTTTTTTGTCTTTTTTTTTTTTTTTGTAACTTCCTTGGGAAGAGCTTGGTTTTTTTATAGTTTGGATGGCTGTGCATTTCTGTCCTCACCTACTTAAATGCTTTTGTTCCTCTTTTTTCCCTCAAGTCTCTGGGGTAGTAATTTGGTAACTTTCAAACAGGTTGTCCCAAAAATTTGCTAGCTTAAACAAATAACTTTATCAGCTCCCTATTTTGTTGATTGTATGAAACACAACTTTCAATCATTACCTTATTTAGATTTAATTATCCCATAAAATGGAGAGGATTTTTTTCAGGAGAAATGTAAAATGGTAATACCTTGAATAATGGAGAAACTTTCCCAAGAACTTCCCATCATATTTAACTAAAAGTTTTCGAATTTAGGGAAGAACTAAAACTACGAATTTAAGAATCCATCCATCCATCCATCTTGGTGATGAAATTATGCTGGTAGGGACCAGTGGGTGGGGCAGGCAGCCTACCCCTTAGCGCTTGTGGCTGCCCGTGCTGCCGTACGGCACAGCCACACTCCTCGGGCGGCGAAAGTGCCTGAATTAAATAATGAAGAGTAAGGATGTGTGCACATCATGAGGTGGGAATGTTTTTCTCATCTCAGGGTGATGTTTTCTGAACATACAGTGGAAAGTATGAAAATCACACATATACGTATGAATTATTAGGACTTGCTACTGGGGATTTGTTCCAAACACAACTCTGAAAGAAAGTTATTTGTAGGAAGGGAATGCTTAGTAATTCTGAGCTAACAATCTTGTTGTCCTACTGGGATGAGTAGTTGGTCCCAGAGAACATCATACAAGGTTTTGTGTGGGTACATCATGGGAGAGATAGTAGGCATTTATGCTGAAGAATAAACAAATTTGTTCAAGTGATGAAATTTGATTAAAAAATTATTCCATACAATACTGCTTCTGTTTTCCTCACAAAAGTAACTGGCTAGTTTCAGGAGCCCTGTTATGGGTTTCCAGCCAGTGTAATGGTGCTGCACAGCCTTCTGTAGCTGTCAGAAGGTTTCATTGTATTTTAAAGAAACAAAAAATTGCTGATTATTGATTCAGTGGTGATTTAGAGCCTTAAAACAAGTACAGAGGAATATTTCTTACAGGTTTTCCTAATCAAAGGATTTCAAGCCTGTGTGATTTGGTGTTCTGTGGTAAGGCATAGAGGGGGTCCATTTCCCACTGTTCTCTTTCATATATGTGATTCCTCTGTATTTTTATGTGCATGTGGTTTTTCTTTTTTTTTTTTTAAATAAGGCTTTAACTCTTCTGCAGGTAGACTTAATAATACATCCTGCTGGTAAAATCTGTAAAACTGCTGGAGTGTGAGAACCATGCCTCAAGGTCCTGTTTCCTTTTTTTTTTTGTTGTTCCCAGAGGATAACTGCACAGTTAGAGACTGTACAGACTCTCTCTTTAACTGTGGAATAGCCAGGATCCCTGTCTTGTAGAGAACAGAGCGATGATTCTGGGCCACAGCTCTTCCTAGGCTATTGCTCTGTAACTGGCATGTTGTGAGGCCTTGAACAACTTCTGATTGCCTGACAAACTAAGGGTTTGGTTTTTGGTGTGGTTTTTTTCCCTTTCTGTATTCTGTTTCAGGCTGTATTACTCAGGTTATGCTGCTTTGCTGACTTCACTGGCTTACTATGTTCCTGTTAATTTGTAACAGTAGGTAGCACACCCATGGAGGCAACAGAAACTCAAATGATCCCATACTCCCATACTTACTTCTTTCCCTTCCACTTCACACTAATTCTTAGCAAGGATGTTAAAAGGTTATTGTCTCAGAGTGAAATTTATTTGTAGAGGTAAAATTCAAAAATTAATTGTGCTAATGAGAAAAGTCAGTTCCTTCAGTATTTTTGGCATGGCTCTTTGTACTTAGTTTGAGTTACTGTCAAGGATGGGTTTTTTGGTGCAAATTTGCCTTGTGAGATACGCTCAAGTATAATTCTGGTGGACTCAAAGTGGTTTCCCTCCTGATGGAACCAGAGTTGAAGTTGTCCACCAGTTGTCCAGACAGTTAAGCACTCACCACTGCAAAATGGATGCAAAGTTCTCCTGCAGTTAGTGTTCTGTATGCACCTCAGGCTAGCAACAAGTGCCAACTGTTACAGGTAAAGATGTGATGTGCACATAAAATCCTGGGATCGTAGTGCATCCCAACAAGTACAGCCCAGTCCTCCTTTACCTTGTTGGTAATTTGGATGTGTTTGTACTTTCAGCAAGTTCTAAATGATTCTTAGAGCTTTTTCACAGTAGTGTTAACTGCAGGATCAGAGCATCATTCTTCAGTAGCTCTTACTTTTTGGAATTATACTCTAGACCAATGGCAAAATAAAATGACATTTTAACATCTTGTTTTATTAAGTATGGCATTAGGGCATTGAGGACCTTGGTCAATGATTCTTCACTAATTTATCTCATGATACATATTGGGTTTAGGGAAGCACATTCTTTAAGGCCATTTGGAAAAAATATCTTTCAGAGGATTTCCCCTGTTGCATTCAGATTTAATATACAAATAACAAAGGGGGTTTTTTGAGTGAATGGAAAGACAGATATTTGACAACATCCACAGTAGTATACCACCCTGGTGTAGTTATAAAACAATTTCATAAAGATGATTTAAAAACGAAATAACATTACTGCTTCTTGGGCCTCCCAAGAGGCTGACAGTTGCAGAATGAACATGGAGATACCACACACGGTGGAGTTTTTCATGAGTGCTTGATAGGTTTACATCTGTTTGTATAGAATTATTTGAGCCTTGTTTAATGACAGGACATAATACAGATGTTCTGTCTAGATAGGAGTCATGGTTTTTTCTCCAGCTGTAAATAGGTTTGAACATAAGAACTTGTCAGGATCTGGACTTTTTTTCTTCTGTTATTTCAGGTTGGTTTTCTGCAACTGCAATAATACTTTTTGGGGGGGAAACTTTGGTTACACTCTTTGTCTACGAGTTACATATTGTAGAGGACTGTAGTTCACACTAGTCACATGACTAATCTGTTTGAATTACCCATAAAACATTTTAAAAAACAAGGGGAGAGAATATTTTTTGCTCTTGAATTTAGTAAGACAGCTTCTAGAACCATACTTTGCAAGTGTTGAAGCAGTAACAGTTTTATGTAGAAACTTCAAGAACAAGTCTCTTTCCTGTGTGCTTCATGAGATGTTTTTCCCTTTAACTGGAGCATCATTCCTGTTATGCAAAACACAGGTTTCAGAATAGGATGTCTCTCTTGGCTAATTCTATCTTTAGCTAACCCAAAGTGATGAGTTCCAGTATCCAACATTTATGAAGCAGTCTTAGGATTTCATCCCTCTTTCAAAAAATCTCATCCTGTACAATAAAGACTAAAAGCTTTTTTTTCTTCATGCTACCTGTTCTCTCAGCTGCCCCTTCTGCTAATTAAATTTCTCTTTAGCTTGGTAGATCTCTCTAAAGGTCACCAATAGAGCAAACTAGTGAAGAGGATTACTCTTTGCAGGGATATTTTTGCCTCTTTTCATGAAAGAACCTCTCTCGAGGCTCTTCCTTCCTTAGTCTAAAGGAAAAAAAAAGCATTAACTTTTCCTTTTTCCCTGAAGTTGAAAAAACGGTTTATGATGGAAACTTGAACTTGTACTGGAAGAGCTATGATGTCTAGGTGAGCAATAAGGAAGTAACTTGTTTCTGTTAATGAGAGGCAATGCTTAAAAATCACTGGAGGCTCACTACAAATTCATCAATAGGTAAATATGCCAATATGAAAAGACTGTGAACATACAAACGTATGTGTATGACCTCTTCCCCATTAATATTTTTGAAGAAATAATTTTTAACTTACTCTGTCATATGTAATGACACTGTCACTGTAATGATGGAATAGATTTAACATTTGGCAATACTATTTATTCTTATTAATACTGTTGAAAAATCATAAAGTGTAATGCACAAAATATTAAATGTCAAGATTTTTTTTTTTTGTCTTTGCATTTCATTAGGTGTGGTCTGGAAGAAAATAAAGCATAAAAGCAAAAGGATTTGCAAATACCTATACTGCCTTGTCTAAGCTGGCTCCCAGGAATTGCAATTAAGTGACTTTTACAAATGCTTGTTTTCTGTTGAATAATTGGAAGAGGAAAAAAATCTTATCTAAATTATGTGAAACCATGAAGGAGGAAGTATAATGAGAAGTGGTTTAATTATTTTCAGTGAGACAGCAAAGCATATTGATGCGCTTATCAATAATAACAGTTTATTTTCTTGCCTTATTGTATCCTTTGTTAGCCACTGAAAATGCTGTTTATGATGCAGAAAAAAATGTCTCGTAATGAAGTAATGTATTATTTTCAGCTCTTTCTCAAAATACGTAGCAAAATCATCCTTGTGTCTGCCAGTTTACATTAGAAACAGCTTGTGCATAAGGTTACGGAGCCATTAGAACTGATGCTTTTTTGTAAAAAGGCAGTCAGTGGACACACAGAGCCTGTTTTAGATACAGAGAGTGCACGATGAAAAGGTTTCAATCTGCAGTGAGTAGTGAAGCGAAGGATTTGGATAATGTGGAGAAAAGGAACAAGTTCAAGCTGTGGTCTGTTTTCTTCCCACTTTCGAATACAAAGTGCAGTCAGGTTTTTTTTACTTCTTAGATAAGTGACCTGCCGTTGGACTTTAAATACTTTCTGAACTGAATTTCCCTCAATTCCTTTTTGTCAGTCCCTTTGTACTTTATGTAAAAACATGATATTGTCATAAAGCTAGAGCAGGAATGAAAGAAAGAATGACATGAAGTGTTATGGTTTTTCTGTTTCTTTTTTTCTTGCATGTGTGTGTGGTGGTTGGGCATCTGCATGGCGCATAAGCCACCGGCTTCCTGCGTTCTCCTGCCGGGAGCGTCCAGTTGCTGTATTAAGTAGAATAGGTCTGGCTGAGAAAACAGGCTATATATTTCAGAGTATGTAGAGTCACTGTATTCTCATGGGATGTGGGAGATGTGACTTGAAATGCATTTGTGCAGAGAACAGCACTGAATTTATTTATACTTTCTGGATAAAATGCTGTAGTTCTGCAGTAGCTGAATAAACATGGGTTGTATTTATTTACACTATCTCTTTGAGATGCTTTGTTTTGGCACCCCCCTCTCTTATGCCCCAGTCCCCATCTGTTCTCAGGTCATTTCAGGACAAATAGAACTATTTTTGCTGGAGAAAGTTTTATGTTTCTGTCAAAAGTGTACAGTGGTGATGTAGTTGTTAGAGGTTTTTGATAAATTCTTGTATTTCTGTTGCCTGCAGCGGGCAACTGCTTTGAGACCAAGTGCATGCCACACATTGGTGGTATAAAATTCTGCTTCTGACTTACCTGAGTCAGGACAGTGTGATGTCTCTACACCTTTTTTTATCTGTGTTATGTTGATATTTTGATATATAGGCAGAATCCCTAAACATGTTAATCATTAATTCTCAAACTATAGTATAGCAGTTGGAAGACATATAGGAGGACTACCTATACCATCTTTGAGCTATACTATTAAAAGAGCTTGAAAATGGGGTGTGTGGTGTGTTGCTGCCTTTTGTTTTGGAGGAGCATCATAGAGACACATTATCCGTCATGCAGCTATATTTTGAATTACAGTGCATGTGGATTCAACACAAGCCTCTCTCTCTTGGAGGCAAATGCACCACAAATCAGATGTTTGGTAGTAATTTGCTGCGTTACGGGACAGCACGTTGCACTGTGCCTGAGTGAACTCCAGCTGATTAGTTCCTCTTTCTTGCTGAGTTGGTGCTAGGAAGAGGGCTACTGACTTGCACAAGGAAAGTTGATAATGGAGGGTGTGAGTGGCTGCTTTTTGCACCGCTTGGGTACACTGTCAGGGAAATCCTGCCTTGATTATGAGGCAGGGATTGTAATCTCTAAGTTTGGAAGCGTATCCTTGGTGAATTACTTTTTTGCTCATTTCCCCTTTCCTTTCATCACTATATTGACTGTGAAAATGGAAAGGAGAAAAACTGGGCTTCCTCACTGACCAGCCCATACGTTTCTCTCATTGAAAAGACAAGGAAGAAGGAGGGGTTTGGTGTCTGTTTATCAAGTGGGTAGTTAGTACTATCTGCTTCTTTTCTGTTTTTCCACCATCTAAAAAAAGAAATTAATTTTAGTATTGGTCTCAGAAATGCTGTTTGAAACCCTGGGAGTTGAGGATAGTATCTTTCTGATGTAGCATTGCTGTAATATGTGGTCATTTTGTCTAATGTGACTTGATTCTTTTTTAAATCAGTGTCATTCAAAATATATATCGTGCTTGCTTGTTCCTTGATACGTGGGTTTGCATTCAGCTTTATAGTTATGCATTTTGTTTGCATGTTAGGCAATCTACTTTTTATCCGTAGTATCTTTTATATAATTTATTGTTCATTGAGTTACTCTGTAGCTGTGTATTGGTCCTAAAAATTATTCCTTTTTGACCCCTCTTTCTGAAAAAAACATCAAATGAGGCTATTTGTAACTGAAGTCTTACTGCTTCATCGTGCCACACCATGAATGTAATAATGCAACTTAATTTCAAAAATGCATGATGGCTGCACCTGGCAGTTTGTTGATAGAAGGGTGGTAGAGATGTGAGGTTTTTCAGTAGCATGTGAAATTATAATTAGGAAATGGCAGTATATTAGTAATAAAAGATAAAAAACTTAAGGACTATAGTACTGACAATGTTGCAGACATAGTGGAAGGGGGGAGGAAAGCAGAATGCTGTCCTTTTGAATTTCTCATATACTACCTTTTTAGGGTTTCAAATTAGTAGTCTCCTTTTACAGCTTTAATTTTCATTATGTGAATATTTTTATGTTTGCAATATGCTGTTATTATGTGACAGTTGATCTGAAAAAGTGATAGATGTTGTGTGTTTCAATTTAAATTCAAAATAAAATTTCCCACCGTGAACTAAACATCAATATTTGTATATTGAACCTCTAAAATGATGCATTACACATCTCAGTGACTATCTTAAAGCAGTAACTGAAAAAGGGGACTAAAAACAGTCACAAAGGTTCTAAAGTTCATGTTGAAAGTTTTACCAATCAACATAAATATTTGTAGCAAAGTATCTTTTTTCAATTTTTATTTAAAAATATGTGAATTTAACGAAGAACACCTGTGTGTCCACATGTATTATGTGGAACAGGAATAGTAATGGAGAATCTGCAAGTCATTAATGGAAAGAGAAAACAAAATTGGCTTTGAAAAACAAGTTTAACATCGCAGGATGTTAAAGTTAAGCCAAGTTATGGCTTACCAGTACACTTAGCCAATCTAGCGGATAACGGCTGCCAGATATGAAGGAAGGACCCGCTTCCCAGATCCCATGTTTCATGGCATGCTTCCAGCCTATCTAACCATTAGTTGTGCTTGTCTGATTCTGCTGTGAACTGATATACTTAAGCTGGCAGAAGGTTAATGGTAGGTAAGAGAAGAAAAGTATTGATTATTTTTCTGCCAGTTTAGGTGTACAATTTCAAAGAATACTGTTCTATTTGGTGTCTTTCAGAATTTTTTTCCTTCAGTGCTGTGCCAAAACATTTCATGTTTTGAAATCCATAGAAAAATAATGTCTTACTCCTTATGTGCTTTCTTTTTTGCGAAATAGATTAATTTAAAAAACCTAAACTTTTAACTTGGTACTAAATATTATCAAATATTTTTGAATTTAAAGATAGGAAATAGTTATCTTGTTATTCGAATGTAACAAGTTTTGGAGAACTCTTTTCATTCTTAATATGGCACAGCTGAAATCTTTCAAAAGGTTGAGGTTTTTTTCTTTTTTTTGTGATTTTTTTTCCTTTTTTTTTTTGTTGTGGCAAAAAATTGATCTATTGAGAAACTTTGTCACATATTTTTCCTTGCATAAGAAACCTTGAAGCTTCTTCAACATGTTGGTTTTGATCTTGGTAGAAAGCTGCTGGATTTGTGTTGTTTTTGTTCTAAAATTGTGTGCGTGTAGGGGGTGTTAAATAAACATTAGACTTGTCTGTATAACTGAGGTGTTCTCTAAACTTTCCTCTTTTGAGCAGACTTTAAGTTTATGAAGTAACCTTTGTGGGTTAGGATCAAGACTCAAATTTTTCTCTGTTCTACAGATGGATGCTGCTTTGAGTGAGCGTTTTACATAATTTGTCATACTTCATTGATATGGTTGCAGAAGCACAAAGCTTTTCAGTACATAAGAGTTTATAATAGATATGTTTATTGAAAGAGGCTGTCTTACTCAGTGACTCATGAAGACTGGCAAAATAGCAAAATCCTTTAAAAAGTCTATTATTGAACTGTTGAGGTGAACATATACCCTCAATAAACTTTGATTCCTTGATGTTACAGAACTCCTCATGTGTGTTCTTTACAAGTTATTGTTAAAGCTGTTAATACAACTGCTTTTGCAATTTTAGAAGTGCTAGAATAAAACAACAAAATGAAACACTAAGAATTAGGTGTACCATTGGAGGTTTTCAAGCCCTGAGTGGACAAAGCCCCAACCTGCTTGGTCTGATTTCAGTTTTGACCTTCTTTTGAGTAGGTGGTTGGATAAAATGACCTCTTGCAATCCCTTTCAGCTTGGATTAGTCTATAATACCGTTACATTAACACATAAGAATTCAATCAATTTCTGAATACAGCCAATCTCTACTGCAGCTCAGGATACTTCTATTTAGGAAAGGCAGATTTGGTAAGAACAAGTAGCTTTCTGTAGAAATTTTACCTAACCTATCCAGTATACTAAGTATAATTTGGTTTTTGAATATGACATACAACACATATATGTGGATCCATATGTATGCAATATATAAACCCCCTGACTTTGACAAATAGAGCCTATGCACAGGAACAATCAGTAATCTAACTGAAAATGCTATAACCTTTTTGGCAATATACTTACTTTGTAAGGTTTTCTTGAAACCTGTTATTTCTGTCAAGACAGAGGCTCCTATTTTATGTTTGCACTCACATTTTTGACTGAATGTTTGTAAGAAAAACATTCAGCTTCCTTAAGTTAGCGTCAATTTGAAAGTAATAGAGCTGCCAGGTTTTGTGCAGGTCCATGCAACAATTTTGTATAAATTGCTTGATGAGTTTGCATAGTTGCCAGTAACTTTCATATAATCATTTCCACTGAATTAAAGAAAAAATACAGTTGACTTTCTGTTGGTAGAAATGTATTGGCTTGGCAAGTTTAGAAAATCAAAAGTCTCTTTATCTATAGACAGCAGCTTCCTGCAGGCTCTTTGCTCACAGCATGGCTCAGCCTTGGGGAAGGGAGGCAGTTTCTTCTCCTACAGTTAATGCAACTTGTTGATTCTTTACTGAGTTTCCGAATTAGTGCAGAATGAATGCTGAATTTATAATGATACTGTTCTCACAACATGCCCCATCAAATTTCCCTCAGTTTGGAATTTTAATCTAAATGAGTAGAGCTAAATTTTAGCTAGTGGCTTTGTAGTTTGAAAAATCCTGTATCTAATGAGCGAAGTCTTGAAATACGCAGTTTCCGAAATAAATACTTACTTGACAGGCTTTACAAGTTCCCAAGTCTACTTCTATTGTTAGAGAATAGAGCTTTTGAGACTTTCTTCCTGTGAATGTACATTGCATGGTTATTAAGTTTATTTTATCTATGAGTCATCAGTTTTCAAACTGGGTCTTTAGAAGCTGAGGTATAAAACTTCAGTGGTGGGTAGCAGAGGTTGGTTCATTTTGCCGCTGTAAGCCACCCATTTGAAGGACCATGCAGCTAATCATGTGCTAGCAGGTTACAGAGGTATTTCTGAGATAGCAGTGGAAAGTGAACATCAGTATTTATGGATTCTTTTCTAGGTCTTTGAAAGGGAAGATAGTCTGCCATTTAAATCAGTAGTTATAAACAACATAACCAAGCTGTTTGCCTGTGGGGCTTTTTTTTTTTTTTTTTTTTCTTTTTCCTCCTGGCTCACTGAGTCTAAGGGAGAGATTTGGCTCCTAATAGAAGCTGTTCCAATTCAGTGAGGCGTAAGATTCATACAAAATATGGCTATAGCTTGTGGAAATATTAATAATGATCTGTGAGAAAGATGAAGTATGACTTGTAGCCTCCTGGTGCTTGATCGTGTTATAACTTTACTGAGTGCAAAGAATATTTTTAGAGGTGTTTTTTTCAGTTAAACAGTAATGAAAAAACAGTCTCATTCATTTGAAGTTTTTAATCAGTTCCAAGTATTTGCATCTCATACATAGAATAGGCAGGAACTTTGAAGCCAAATAATTTGGTGGACAAGATTATTATATTTACTTTTTCCTTGTTACTGTGGTCAGACTTGTGAATATGTCTATTGAAAACAAATCAGTATGGATATGCCAATAGCTCACAGTTTTTGGCAGGTGTTGGTGAGTATTATTACAAAATATTCTTTTCTGCCTCTGAAAGACGCAATGGTATCTTATGGTATCACTGCAGTAGGAAAATCTTATTTTGGGGGGAAATTCACAAATCTTATATTTCATTTGCTTTTCTAAACTCTGGATTAAGAGTACTAAATAAGAACAGTTTGGGGGATTGTATTCCACTCATACTTCATACTGACCTTTTTATATTGTTCTAACTTGTTCTTTTTTTCTCTGTATAGAAATTTATCATTAATATTTCTAGGTAGACAGAACAGCGTGTTGGTATGCTTCATGGGATTGTCCCAGATAGTGGATTATGTATATAATATACTGACAGACATGTTTACCTTGTTAATTAGTATTAGGGTTTTTAAAATTATTTTTAAAACTAAATTCCTGTTTGTCTATATCATTGTGAATAGCATTTCAAATTCTGTCATTGAATTTCAGCTGTCTGTCTAGGTAACTTCATAAAGATGACGTTCTGTATTATTTCCTGTAGGCAAGGACATCTTGATTCTAAACACCTACAAACTTGCATCATTATCAATAAAATTGCACTAGTACTTTGTCTTTTGTAAAATAATAGCATTAATCAGAGAACTGCATTTAAAAATGCAGTTCTGCTTTCGTTTGCCATAATTCTGAATATATATTCTGCTTTTCTTTAATATAATGTACAGTTCGTATTTTAGAGAGCCCATTAAATTTCCACCGCAATAAATCAGATAATGTATTCCTTTGCCAACTTTAGATTTAATGTTAATAAATCTCTAATTACTTACAAGACAGAGAAGAGGGACATATATCTAGGGGTTCTAATTAGGTAAATGTGGAAAATCAGAACAACTTTCTTGAAGATTGTTATACTATATATAACTGTCATAAGGTATAAGCCTATCAGTCATTGTGATAGAGAAAATGAAGCTGTCAGGGGATTCTCCTATACCTTTCTGGATTTAAGGTAAAAAAAGTGTATTTAATGAGCACTGTTACAAAAAAAAAGAAATCTTTTTGAGATTGTGTTGTATTCGTATTGTGCAAAGATAATTCCTGGTGTAATCTCATTGCTCCTGTTTGGTTACACCAGCAATAACTTTGAACCATGAAATTAAAAGCAGGTATGTCTTTCCAAGAGCAATTAAAGTGTAAATGTAAGTCTTTCACATTTCCATTTATGTCTGCCTAGAGGAACCTCTCAGTAGTTAATATCAGCCAAGCTACCTTACTTATTGTCACGCATACAGGCCTCTGTGTCCAGACTTTTATTCTGTGAAACAATTTAAAGTGTAGAGATCGCAAAGTGCTTTGTTGCTTAATTATGTTTGGTTTTTTGACCTTATGACTTACAAGTTCCATATGTGAGAATTTGACTGTAACAGGTGCTGCTCAAATTGAGGTGAGGAGGAGAGGAGAAATTGGCTCTGCACAGACACCTTACTATTTTAAATACAAATAAGGAAAAGATATATGCCCATTTGTGGTGCAGCTGATAGTTTAGGTCACATTCAACCCATAGGATATTTTCGTTTTGTCTAGCTAGCCTTTTCACCTGATTTCAAGAGAAATTGGGATTGAGACAGATAAACCTGAATGTCATCGCATTTGACCACAGCCTTACAGTAATTTCAAGAACAGGGGATCAAGACGGAAGTTTACTCAAGAAATTGATGTGTGTTGTTGCTGGTTGGGAGAGCGGCAAATCTAGTGGGGTGGACAGTGGTTATCAGTGTCCATGAACATGCAAGTGTCCATGCATGGAAGTGGTTAACTGTTTATTGTGGACTCTGTGAGGATATATAAGATGTCTGGGGTATTGTAGGTAAGTGTCCCTAATAAAGAATGGAAGAGATTAAGGAAATGTGTATGTTTTTGAGAGGTGTAACATTCAAAACAGTAATACAGAAATTACAGTAACAAAGGGGAAAAGTAGCACTTGATCAATATAATTGTAAAGAGTTTCTCAAGATAAAATGAAAAGGTTGTTGTATAAATTTGGGAAGAAGGTGAAGGAGAGGAATAGGTATGCTCTTTCTAACAGATGAACAAAAAAACTCAAACCGTGTTTTCATACGTTCTGTCAAGTTACATTCTCACGAAGAGAACTGGGAGAAATACTACAAAATAAATAAGAAATCTAATAATGCATGATACCTACATAATGGGGAAGGGCAGTTGGCCCAAAAAAAGGCAAGCTGAATGTATGTTGTTTCTGTGTTCCTCCCAGTCACTGTAGAATATTCTAAGTACTGACAAAGATTAAATGTTTTAAACTTTTCTTACAGAGTTAAGAGAACTGAACAGGAAAAGGGCTATAAGCCTTAACTCCTGTGGCTTCCTAAGGGTATACAGTTTTAGTAAGTCTTAGTGGAAGCTCTGACTTTTAATGCTCTTTTAGTTTTTTTAAAGGGCTGTGAGTTCAACAATTCTTGTTGAGTGTTCGCATACGTATGTTTAACATGCTAAGATTGACCGCACTTACACTGAAAAGCGGATGAGTAATTGAAGCAGGATGTAAGAGGTCTCTGTTGCACATTCTCCATTGTGTACTTCAGCCTTGGTTTGATGCAAAGTACTCTGGGTTCCAGGGAAGTGCAGAAGGATGACCCCGGGGGAAATTGCCTGTTCAGAACAATGTTTACTTCATTTTGACACCTTCATTTCTGAACTGTGTGCATCAACATGTTCTTGTCTGTAAGAAAAGTCAAACAAAAAGCCTGCTTTCCTATTTTTTCTCAATACCATACTGTCCTCAACCCTGTATACAAAATTAGTGTATAAAGGAGGGTGTACTCAAATGTCCTTTTGCTGTGGTTGAAACTGTAGATTGGGGTCATGTGTGCTATGCATTTTGCTTTCCTTCAGAAGGAAAGCGGAGTCATAGGTTCTGGTAGAGGATGAAAATACATTCCTTGGTGGAAGACCCTAAATCATGCAAGCTCCTCTGCAGAGGATCTTGGCTCTTTCACTGTTGTTTGAATGACTTTGATGAACTTAGTGTTTAGGCAGAACACTGTGTATATTTTTTTTTTGTTCTTCTGATATGCAAAACAGTCTGAAGGTTTCCTGTTTTTGTTCAACTGGGCTTTTGCATACTTTCCCCACTTTCAGAATTTCAATGAAATGTGCAAATGGTAATGCATGTAATACTGTCGGAAACAGAGGCACAGCAGATAAATATTATACCTCCTGTGGTATCATGGTGCATTATAGCACTGAGCAATAATGTGTAGATGTAGTTCAATACTGTTTAAAGGCATAAGTTTTTCTCCTTACCTGAGTAATACTGTTTTAAAGGTTATATTTGAGTTGGCTTCTAGAATTTGTTTCAGCTTGTATCATTTTTTATTTGAGGATGGGGCAGGAGGGAAGTTATTTTATTTCATTACACATAGGACAGATGTTTGCTCTGTACCGATTAAGACTCATTTTCAGTACGGTATGATGACAATGGTAGCAGCATGTAGTCCAGCTGAATAGGCAACTAAGAGGAAAGTAATGAAGATTTATGTTTATGTGTTTCTGAGGTTGTTACTGTAGATGGTAGCTGTCTTGTGAGATGGTAGAAGCAAATTATTTTCTGAAGCTTCACTGATCAGAGTTTTTTTATGTATTTGATAATTTTAATGGTGAAGACGTATCTTTAAGTTGTTTGAAAGTTGAACATTCAAATGTGATTATTTGCAGTTTTATCTTCTAGCACGGCAGTGCATCATGTAAAATTTTCCGTTAAATATTTATTGGAAATGTAAGCAGATTTGTATTTGAAGTTTACTCATTTCAAAAGTAAACCCCAGGACAGTACTTGGGGAGCCAGGCTGCACAACTGCTATTAATACTCCTGAGAATTTGTGGTTTATTTCTTAGAGTTCGAGTTAACAATTTTACTTCCAAGAAACAAAATTTCCTTGAGGTATGCTGTATAACATAGCTAATAACAGAATGTGAAAAAGAATTTAGTGCGGTTTAAAAAAAAAACATTTGAATACATATTAGTTTACTGGAAGCTTGTTAAAATAAGAAGGTGATACTCCTATTTTATTTATGTTGACAGCTGAAAGGAGTGTATCCTTTAAACAGGTCTAGAGTAAGTAATTATATATAATGTCATACTTGCCTAAGGTGATTCTGATCTTTTCTTAAAAACAAAACCAAAGTACAACACAGATCTATCTGTGTAGCACTATTCTTGCTTTGACTTGTGAATTGTATCGACTCCAAGTTATTTTGGGTATTGAATTTCAGCACTAGGTGTGCTGGATTATAGCAAATCACTCAATTTATAGGAGAAGAAAAGGAGAGAAATAAGTTGATTCTTATCTTGATATAAGTGGATTTGGTCTTTGTTCTCTGGAAACTATACCTCTGGATCAGTCCCCAGTAATACAGTGTTGTGACTTCATCCCCTTGCTCACGCAAACAGCTGTTTGTTCACAACAATTATTTTAGTGTATTTAGAAAGAGAATTTATCTAAAAATTGCACAGAACCAGTGAGAATGCACAGAATATTTTCCTTCTTGTCAGCTGTTTGACAACTGGGAATATATTTGTATAATTGTGACAGCTTTTAATCTGTTTTTAAGCTCTTTGATGATTTTACCACTCCTTTATGTTGTTCTTAACCAGATCTCTTAAACAGTGCTGAAAGAAGCTTGTTTGTGAAAATTGGTGGATTATTTTTCTTGGGAAGTTATTACTCTAGTTCTGATTTTGCTACTTGTATGATATGCTGGGCAGTCATTTTTCAGACATCAAGCATGGGAGAATCTAAACTCTCACAATCGTGTTTGAAAATGCGTTGTCTTTCAGAGGATATTTGTGTAAAAGCCATGAAACAAACTTCACTGCTACTTTTGGTCATTTTTACTATATTTTCATAACTAAGGAGTAGTAATCCTCCATTGTCCGCAGACTCCTATTTCCTACTTTTTTGTCTGTGTCGGTCTTCTTTTTATGATGATGTACTTGCATATAAATGTAGTATTTGGTGTGCAACGGTGATTTATTTGGCGTTGATAGAAGTTTTTCTGTTGCATAATTGGACACTAAAGGAACATGAAAGTCTCAAACTAGTCCTTGTCTAGCTGAGCCAAAATGTAACTACAAAATTTTCTACGGAGTAGCTAAGCCTTCTTCACGATGGATTTCTAAAATCAATCTAAAACGTGTGTTGCATTGCTCTGTGTCTTTTCTTGAGCTATGAAAGCAACTCATCGATTATAAAACAAGTTAATGAAGTGATGGTGATTTGTTCCTGATAGTGGCTTTGTGCGGTTGTTTTTACCAGGTTGTCCAACGTTGTACCAGTATGTAAGTACACAGTATGTGCTTAAAAAAACCCTAATGTAGTTTTAGAAACACAGTAACTACTAGAGATTTTAGTAATCTTTCTACACAAGATGTTTCAGCTCTTCACTTACAAGGGCTTTTTTAAAACATAAATAATTGCTCTTCGCATTTATTTCAGGATTACCTTTGGTTTAAACTCTCAAAGCCAAGGTCCTCCTTTAAAGCCAGTGTCTGATGGTGAGCTGCAAGGGTGTTTTAGCTTATGGATATATAATGACTTACTGAAAGGTAGCTCGCTATTTAAATTATTTATGGCTTTAAGCTTTACAGCAGTGTAGATAAACTTGAGTTTCACTGCCCTGGTCATGAAGAATGTACTTATTGTTGGGACAGCGAAATTTAATCTTATGGCAGCAGCACACTGAGGTTTGTGAAAGGGGAGATGGAGTAATGGAGAGAAGAGAGAGTGGAGCTATCAGCAGGAATGTTTGGGAGCAGACACAATGGGAATCTCTTCTTTCTTGACTCCCTTACTCCACCTCTTCAGAGCTTTAGACCTCTGCAGAAAGTATCTTGTACAGAACTTTTCTGGTCACTCTCCGTTCTCCTCTTGCCTGTTGAGTGCTCCTGCCTCCAGGAAGCAAATCTTTCTGTTTGTGAACCGATAGTCATTCCAGCTGAACCCCAAGCTCTGGGAGAGGAGGGCTCTGTTGATACAGAGGATTCAAGGGAGGGGAGAGTTTTCCATGGCTGTTGAGTATTTGTGGCAAATGCCTATTTTGCTTGCATCTTAAGCTGACTCTGCAACGAGTTCTCCTTTTTACCCTAGAGCTTTTTAAGAATTTGGGCTAGTAGATTGGCTTCCAGCAGTCTGTTTAATTTTTCCATGTGTATTTCCGTAAAATGGCTTTCATGAAGGAAATTCATTTGATTAATTATTCCATATTACTGGAGTTAAGAACCTGTAGTTGGTTATAATGGAAGTTCTTACACAGAAGTAACAACCTTTCCGGATGTTTTTCTGCAATATTTGTTATGTTATCTTTTTCCTATTCTGCTCTACAAATGTCAGTTCTTTCAGTTATCATCTGTATCACTGCAACACTTGGACAGAGATATTGTGATTAAATTCTTAGTTCTGCTCCCTACACGTTGCTCTCAGTTTCAGGAAAGAAGCTGTTCATTATGGGCTTCCAGAACAGGAAGGAAACCAGTGGAACTTATATCAGTGTCACTGCTTGACCCCTGTAAGAACTGAAGCTTCACTAGGTGCTTTTAATTATACTACTGATGAATTACATACAATTCAGGAAGATGGTAGCACCTGATCTAAAATTTTGGGGAGAATCCAGACTGATTTGTCTTCCTGGCTTTTAATTCTGTGGTTGGAGCTGTTTTTATGAATGACTGTCTAAATACAGAACAAAATGCTATTGACTGTCCATTTAAATGTCACAGGTAGAGGACGAGGATGATACTGAATCACGAGAGGAAGAAGAGAGGGAAGAACTGAAAAACTATTCAAGAAGAAAGATTTTTTCCAACTGGAGCCGCTATGAGGATACAGAAAAAGAGGGACAGAGTGAACGTGGGGAATCACAGAGAGGAATAGACTTCAGTGTTTTGCTTAGCTCAGCAGGTAAGCATTTTTTACTCTATAGATATTTTTTTAGTTTTGTGTTTTGAAATGTTGCTAGTTTTCTGGCTGTTGTCCTGGATGATGAAACAGGACCCTAGAATACCATTACTATCTGCCTCAGTAAGTCTGCCATTGATATATTTAGGAGTGTTCAAAGTCTCCATGGGAGCAGCCTTATAGCATACAGGCTGCACTGAGCTGCGGCTGATGGGGAGTAAAAGAGGGCTGCTGCATTTGTAGCCTTCTCGTGAAACTATGGGTCTGAGTGTGTGCAGCATCCAGTTACTTTGAGCCTATTCTGGCTCAATGACAATGAATTTCTTACTGATCTTGGTCACTGGGTTGCTTTCCAGAAAACAAAAAAGGTTGCTAGTATGACTAAACACAGCAAAGCAGTCAAGCAGCTGCTTGCTGTTGTTTGTTTTGACAAAGATTTGTAATCAGCACTGTACAGATGTGTGCATGAATAGCAAGTGTTACTTTCCTTGAAAATAAAGATCAGTTGTTTTCCCCACTTTAAAGGAGATAATAGAAGGAGGAGGTGGAGGGACAGGCTGTACTAGATCCTTTTTTTTTTTTTTTTTAGCTATACGTGAGTAGTATGGGGAGTTGCACAAAAACCAGTTACCTAAAATTATTTTAGAAACTCTTGATGTGCCATTGTGTTGGAATACCATTCAGTAAAAAGCTGCGAACAATGTATTATGGGGCATTTTTGAGCAACTTGGAAGCTCTGAAATCTCTCAAATCTAAATAATTGGATTTTTCAGCCACAGCTTGGAGGGGTAAGTTAGAAATTATCTACGGTAAAGAAACAAGAACCAGAGCTTTCTTTCTCTGTGCCAGAATCAGTTTCTGAAGTTCAGTTTTGCATGAACATTGCAGAATTGGGCCTAAATTGCCAGTTTTAATCATGAGATCATGAGATGCATATTGACTTTTCTGAATGGTATGTTGCATGGTAAACAATGTTGGAGTCAAGGTGCCTGGTATGGACCTCAGAGCTGGATAGGTAACATAGCTTGGGGAGCAAAGGAGATATCACAACTCAAAACTTCTTAAATTAAGAGACCTACCCTGAGCTGCATGTTGCCATAGTTCAGCTTTTTAAAACAAACTTTAATATCTCTATAGCCTTCAGAATGTCTTTAAAATGTTCTGACGAATAGTACTTGTGAACTGAGGATATAAGGAAATACTATGTATTTCTACTAATTTGTATTTTTGGTAAGTTATACTCCAATACAGTTACTACCAACCCATTTATTTTACTTGGTAGATTCTCTTAATGCCTAAAATTAAAATCTTGTTAGTTTGTATTCTTACTAGTTATCAATTCTAAATCTTTCATTTAAAGAGTGCTTTGCTTTATTTTAGGATATATTGTGATTGTTCTTGACATTAAAATAAATTGATAAGAAACAGCAATGAAATAAAGTACTTTCTTTCAGAGGAAGAAAAAAGTACCTTCTAAACAATAATGCAGATTTCTGGGAGTCGCATAAAAAAGCAGTGTGTGTCTTGGCAGGTTTCTTTGTATGGTTTCTTTGGCTTATGTGTGAAAACTGAGAATGCAGTCATCTTTATTTCTAATGGTCTGAGAGCAGCTTGCATTGCTGCTTTATCTGATAATTGACTTCTGTTAGTATATTGCTGTTCAGCATTCTGAAGTTGCACAATGGATCCAATTCGATTGCAACAAGCAGTTAGGGGAGTACTGGAGAGGGAATGGAGTTAAAGTGCCATTTTTCATGAATGCAAAAGCTTAGAAAGGTCTTGCAATTTACTATTAATACACAACAATGTAATTAATGCAGTCAATTAAGAATCCTTTGGCAAAAGCTCAGATTAAAAACCTGTTCTCCTATGTAACATTTAGGTTCTGTAATACTGAAAGCAGGGTCTTAAGGAGAGTGCCAATCTCCAAGATACAACTTGGATTTATTCCCAGAAAATATCCTGTTAATTGAATGAGATAGGGTAGAAAAAATAGTTTGGGATAATGTAGTAACAGAGACAGAATTAATGCTAGTAGGCCAACTTAAATGGAGGAATTCCTGATGTCCAGGGAATTGAAATTCCAAGCTTGGTATTTGTTTAACAGTTTGTAAACGTGCTTCTACATGTAATTTTCCAGTTAAAATCAACCAAAAAATAGCAAAATAAGAAGACTAATATTCTGTGATATGGGTGCCATGTTGATAATTAACAGGATTGGAGCTTTTAAATCTAGTACATGAACATTACTGTTGCTTGAATTAAGGAAATAACAGAGTTATGGGTTGTTATACTGTATTTTTATCAGTAGTAAAGTGGGATATTTTTTCTGAGAGGGGGAGGAAGGGGTTCGCAGATATTTGCAGAGGATGATAAGTCTTTAGGGTATTTTATTTTATGTTTTTCAATAGCTTCTGAAGACACACACTTTTTTAGTTTTTTGCCTATACTTCCAGCTTGTCCCTGCCTCAGGCCAATTTCCAGTGCAGCACTGATTCTGTCTTTTCAATCAAATATTTAGGCCTGACTAGCTCCAGACCATCTCTGACTGCACCTTGTCTCTCTGCTGTCAGCCTTTGCCTGCCTACTAGTTCTTCTCACTCTCCCTTGCTTCTGTTGATTTTTCTTCCTGTCTATGTTTCTTATTCCTGGTGGTGGGTCTTTTCTTAGTCTTTTGTTGTGAGCCAGCTCCCTTCCACATATATACACTAAAATCCAGTTGTCAGATATATTGTGTACCTTGCTCTATCCAGTCCTGGTGATCCCCAGTTCTGAGTTGTTCTGCCTGGGATTGCTCATTTGGCTTAATTTTTCGCTCATCCACTGCCACATCTTCCTGCGTTCTTCTTAGTTTCTTTCCTTGTCTAGTCAATCCCAGTTTATTTTTTCAAGCTTCCAGTTTAGTCTCCACTACAAGCTGTTTTCTCCATCTTCCCTCCACACCCTCTCTTGGTATACCCTAAATCCTACTCAGTTACCCAACAATATAAAGCAACAGACCACTGTTTTCAACTATGGTAGGGATATCGGCATAGGTGAGGTTGCAGAAATATGCAAGATGACACTTTTTGTTCAGTGTTGTACCTAATGCCTGTTAAATGCAGACTTCTCTTACAGTGAAAATTTGGCTTTTCACTCATAACCACGTTGAGGTGACGTACAGAAGGATGGACTGATTGGCTGTTAAGCTCCAGCAGATCTTACCAAAAGATACGTACAGACTCTGATTTCTAGAAGCTTGTAGCTTGGCTAAATCAGGTCAGATTTTTCACAAATGGAGCAGAGTATATCTCTCTCATAAAAAACGTTGTCCAGCCTGATTTCAAGTTACTGATTCAGGGCAGGAAATTGGTTACAGTTTTTTCAAAGAAAGAGCTTACAAGGGCTTTTCTCCCAGGTTCTTTCGTGGTAGAAAAATGAGCCAGCTGTTCTCTGACTTCTTTTAACAAGTGATGGTGAGGGGAGGGTGAGGAAAAACTACCTGAAGCAGACAATTGACATGGAAAATTTCAGACTGAATAGTTAAAAAAGCAGCTGAAAATAGTCTTAAGTAAGAACTGCCAGGTGGCTTTGATAATAGCTGATGTCACTAGCCTGACAGAACTTCTTTGTTAGGGCTTATTATATTTGTGTGTAAAGTAGGGTGATAACTTTAGTTTTTAAGTCTGTTTCTTTCCTTTTTTTAGCATTTTATATTTTTTTTTAATTAACCTTGCATGTAGCAAAGCAAACTTTTCTGTATTGCTTTTGATGTCTAGCTGATGTAAACTACAAGTCCATTGTGAAGCCTTCAAGGAATACGTCTTGAATCAATTTAGTAAAAATACTGTTGAAGCGTAAAGAACAAGAGAAGTGGAAGTGATAGGATAACCTCACTTTGCTAGAAGAATCTTGTCATGTTTGAAGAGTTGTCCTCATTTTTTGACTGATGAGGGTTAAGTGTCCCGAAATAGATTTAAGCCCTTCGTTAGGTTTTTGGGTGTGAAAGGGTGCTTTAAGTTGAAAAATGTGCTTTTAAAATCTCCTTACAGAGCTGATGAAAATGTATCCAGGGACCTGCTTGCTTTCCTTTAAACGTGGTAGGCATGACCAGTACAGCAGCCAAAAGCTGCTCATACACGCCTCAATAACAGTGTGCTGAGTTGCAGGATGTGATGATTATCAAGGTGAAAAAATATAATTTTGGACATGAATTTTTTTCCCATTTGGTTTTTTGGCCATGGCTGAATAATTCTGATGGCCTTAAAGTGTAAGAAAGAGAAATGCTGTAGTTCAAACAAAACTGGCAGAATGGTTTTGATATTGTAAGAATACATAAAATTTTTGTAGGTACCTAGCACTTGAATACATAGGAAATATTGAATAAAAATCAAAAAAACAGTCACTGGAGCATAATAGTGATGAACAGTAATTGTAGGAATTGTGAGGGAGTAGTTACTTTCCGTTCCCTAAAACCCTTCTGTATACTGCTAATTCTCATGTATAGGTATCGAGTATGAAAATGACAAAAATGCAGCAATATTTGCAACAGGCACATCAAAATTAAACAGAGAGGCCCAAAGCAAGAGGTTAAAAACCCAAAACAACAGGGTTTTAGGGAACAGAAAGTAACTACTGTCTTGGAAAAACTGAACAGATAAACTTGTGGAGCAAGGCTTGTGTTAGAAAAGTTGAAAGAAAATCTATTTTTATCTTAAGTACATACTGACAGAGATTTGGAAAAAAAAGTAGTAGAATGAAAAGTAAATGAGTTTTCTTATTTTCAATGCTAATTCTGCTCAAACAAAAAGAATAGCAATGGCAGGGCATGGTTTGGATGCTAAAAAAGAATCCCTTGAGTTTTAAAATTCTAGAGAATAGCTGAAAATCAGTTTTCTTTACAGAACTGCCTAACTCATTGATTTGGATTACTGTATGTATCGGGGGTCCCACTTTCCAGTGGTATTTGATTGCCAACTTCTACTACTTTTCGTTTTGTATGTCTGTGAAATTATTTTATGTCCATATGTCTCCACAGAACTCTGTTTATGCATCTGTTTCTTGTACCATTGACACATCTAGACTAATGAAGAATTGTTGTTTATCAGCTCTGAAAGCATTATTGCTCTGTGCGAAAAATAGCGAAAAGTATTTTTTAATGCTTTTTTTTGCATGTCTTTATGACTGCGTGTGGAACAGATGTGTTTTCAGCTAGTGCATCTTACTGGGTCAGAAATTCAGCAAATGCAAGTGTTCATATCCTTGCTGTTCACCAGGTGACATGAGCTTCTTATTACTTATCAACAGCTTTAAGATATTAGTACCAGGTTACTGGTCTTGAAAGAAGATTACACTAATCTTCTTTGCGGCTAAGGATTGGTAATAGGTAACTTGAATATTCCTAGTATATGTGCTCCTAAAAGAAACAGTTAAGGGCATGTGCTTCATTTGCATCTTTCTTCATGTTCTCCTTTTTTTGCTACCTCATTCCATAAACATTCTCTGAGCTTGCCTGACATGCTCTCCTCTCCTGCTTCTCCTTCTAGCCCCATTCCAGCACATCAGAACTTTCCTTTGCTTTTTGGTGGTAGTGTGGTAGATACCATTTCCCATCTGTGAAGGCTCTTTATCCAAGTGGTCTCATTTCCACTTGCAAAGATTTTTGTTGTGACAGTTATGCCCTGGGCTGTCTTGAGCTTTGGACTTGTTGATACACCTTAGATATGCTGCTGTTTTATATACCTGTAGGTTTCTGAAATCAACAAAAATGCAGTCTCTCCTCCTCTCCCTCTCTCCTCCCCAGCCACAGTAACTTTCCCAAACGAACAGGAAAAAACCTTCCACAATAAAGATTTGCAGTAAAATCACAGGACTTGGCATCAGTAGAAGCTGGGTCTCCATCTGCTCAGTGCTTCCTCCTGAACTGTTCCTAACATTACAGAAATTAATCTTTTTTGTTCTAATCAGGCAAGCTGTCTTTTTTTTTTTTGTCTGAACTAAAAATAGGAAGTGCCAGATTTTTAGTATTAATTACATTTTCTTGATAAATGATGTATTTTCCTGTAATAGGTAATCTGTGCTTATTATATATGCTTTCATATCTGTGCCTTTTTTCCTCCTAAGTTTTATCTAAAATGTAACCAAAACTGTCTGATTGAAGTATAGGAGTATAATGTGATTGCATTGAATGCATATAAATGTAGGATAACATTTCTTATTTGCATTCTGATATCTTAGAACTATGTGACCATATATGTGTCAGTGACAGTACTGCAAAACTAATGGTTAAGTAATACAAGAAGAATCTGAAAGGTTTCAGTGTTTCAGAGATTTGTATGCTTTATGATTTAGAATTGAATAGAGTAAGATTCACAGACTAAAGGGATTAAATATTGTTCCCATTAAAATCAGTGTGATAAGTTTTTTCCCATTCTTTTAATTTTTCACACCTTGATTGCTCTGATTTATTTGTCAAGTTCCAGACTTCTGGATTTAAAAGGTTTTCTAACCAACATCCTTCTCTAATCTTGGGCCTTAATCTTTTGCTGCTACTATATATTGGCGTTATTTCTGCTGAATTGTGTTTAAATATGTTTTGGTTATGAAATCACAGATCAGTAAGTTTAAATGTGGAACAATTTATCCTTATTCCTGCCTTGCTGTTGTCATGTCCACTACTTGAATTTGTAGGCTTGAGAGCTACATAAAAATGTATACTCACCTGGTTCACGGTTTCTCTTGTTTAATCATGTTTGTTTTTTTTTTAATACCCGTAAAACCAGTTCTGTCTGACTAGGCCTCATGTTGGTCATTGTGGTTTCTGCCACATCATCATCTCTGACTTTCCTGCCAGTGAAATCTCCTAACTAAAAATGAATTACTCTGATTCTTGTACTCAAAGAGTACATTTAGTATTCCAGTCTTTATTTGCAAAATTCAGTATGTTATTGCCACTACATTCCTGTTCCCTTTCTTCTATTTTTACTTCTTTTTTCTTATTTTCTGCCTTTCCCTCTTCCTTCAAATTTTCCTTTTACTCCATGAACTTCATGATTTTCCTTGTTGCCATATATTACTTTTAATTGATTTTACTCTTTTCTTTCAGATTCCTTTTTATACTTCTGATTCTGAACGACTGTTAAATCATCTGAGTTAGACTGTAAGCTTTTTAGAGCAGGGAGTTTCTTTTGCTTGCCCGTAAAGAATTGGTTCTTTTCCAGTAATGATGTTAGCAGATATTACTTCTATGGTAATATTAAAAGATGTTGATTGATTTGGGAAAGCTGGGTTTGTTTTAATTGTAATAATTTTGTTCCATCTCTCAGCAGCCTACATTAGAGAAAGAAATAAAAAATAGAAATAGAAATTTTATAAAATTCTATAAAACCAGAATTTTTTGTTTATGGTAAGGATGATAAGAGTATCAGATGTAGCAGACTGGTTTAACTGCAGAAGCCAGACTTCATTTACTGTTCTGTTTCTCATAAGGATAAATTTATTCCTAATACCAGTTTACAAACAAAACCGTGATAGGAATGTTTCCTTGTTCATTGACAGATGCTCCAAAGCAGTGTTGTGATTAGACTGCATGTGAACCACCATCAGAAGAGACTGACAGGCCTATTCTAGCAAGATTCTTAGAAATTTGATTGCAGGGAGCAGTGCTATTTCTAAACATTGGTTTTGGAGTGAAAGAAGGGCTCTGAAGTAGGCAGTGCTCTAAAGGACACAGAGTGCCTATTTCTTCCTTAATCTCAGTTGCAGCTCCTCTTTTATTCTTATGCTATTTGTGGTCCTGAAATTCCTCCTCACATTTGCTATTGATACCTTGGGCTCTCCTAGTCCTTCTTTTCTCCTTTTAATGTTTTCTGATTCACACCTATTTATTTTGCCGTTGTTCTTTCCCTGATCTCATCCTGTTGCTCAAGAGATCCCAGTTCCTACATCCAACTTATAGTTTTACGCTTTCTTTTGATCCTTCCCTCACCCCATATTTTTGTACCTGTCCAAATCACATGTTGGCTTCTCATTTGCTTTGTGTTCTCTTGACTATTGTTCGCTCTCAGCTCTCTTGGGAGTGGCATCTTCGGCATTTCTGGCTGTTGTACAGGAAGATGGCTTTTCTGCACACTTAAAAAATTTGTTTTTTTTTCCCCTAAAGGGCTTATTTTTTGTCTAGATTTGGGTAGTTTTCTTGAAGAATGTCAAAGGCATATTGAGCCTTGCCAAAGTCTTTGTTTCAAAGCAAGAGTTGTATTAACTGTCTGTTCCACCCTCAAGGGAATTCTTCCATCCTGTTGTCCTTTCTTGCAAACCAAACCCTCTGCATGTGTAAAATTGTGAACTAGAAACTTCTGTAATAAAAAGCATGTTTTAGGGACAGAATAGGGTGTGAGTGGGGAGGAATTATGTTTTCTTTGGTTCTGACTCATTTTCAACCTTTACTGGAAAGTGAATCAGATGACCTTCCTTTGACAGTACACACATCATCTCAGTTTATAAAATGTGGTATTTCTGAATCTGCTGCAGATAATTTGGATTGTGAAACTGATCATACTCTCTCTATTTCTTTTTAAGCTCTTGATTGAAAACAGCCTGTGATAATGTGGTATTTTCATCTTGAATATGTGCGTGTGCTTCAACATGCAGAAAATGTGTCACTGAAAAGTGTGTATCAGCTAGCTACAAAATGTAAGGGGGCAAGGTGGAAGAACTAATTCATGATGGGAGTGCTTTAATAGAATTATATGATTCTACTGATTTTTGTGTCATAAAATTTTTGTGTCATAAAGGCTAGAGGCCATAATTGCACATATTTATAGCAAAGAAGTTTTCATTCGAGACACTTGGTTAACATTCTGCTGGGAAAATGCTGGCAGAATGGAGGTATTGGAAAGCTAAGTATTTTAAATTGACAGTTCAGTGGTAATAGGAGGTAAACTGGGTTAGATTTTTCTGAGTAAATAAAGTGCTAGGGATGCAAGAGTAATAGTCTGGGAGAGAAAAATCTATACAATTTTTACTCTTTCAGGAAAAATACCCTGTTTGCAGTCTTCATCGTCACCTTTCTGATGCCCAAGGAAGTGTACCAAAGTGGTTGTAATGGAAAACAGCACTTTTGCCCTGGCTTCTGTACTGATAGAGTCTTGTTACAGTTATTTTTTTTTTCCTCTAGGTGTACTTTATGTTTCTGAAGTTGTTAGAGGATAGAGTGCAGCTTGACAGATGACAAATGTTGATTGGCTTTTGTAACATAAGATTTGCTTTGGGCTAACCCGCTTCTTGACTGAAATCCTTAGACACAGAAGAGTGACACTAGCAAGACAGAAGTTACGCTTATCTGAAGAGGCAAAGAGCCTTCAAAGTCAAAGAACATGCAAAAAAGATGTTTTGAATTTCTCCTGTAGATATATTTCTTAATGCATGTTGCTACCCTATCTGACCAATTGGAAGACAGACTTGTTCTGAAAGCCAGTAACTACAGCTTACCTGACTATCTTGCTGTCTGCACAGGGCTTTGTCACGGTGTGTCTGTGGGCCCAGGGGTGAGGGGGAGCAATTAGTTTGAAAAAGACTGACTGGAAATTGAGATAGCTTACCCAACCCAATAATATTGGGTCAGTCTAAAGACATTATTACTGTCCTTTGTTCATTATCCAGATTTTCCNTTGTACACTTTCCTTTTATCTTCTTATCTTGAAAAGCATGCTTTTCCTTTTAAGGAAAACAACAATATATTTGCTGCACCTTTCAGGTGCCCTTTTCAGGACTACATTACCCCTAGGACAAAAGGAATTGTATCCAGCACTTACTAGTGGTTTTGTTTAATCTGTGTTTGAAAGGGACATGGTGCCACTGGCATAAAACTGAGAGTGGAAGGTGTTTGCATGTTCCCTTTCATCTTATGGTGTCACCTGTCACTTCAGATGGCAGTGGGTGCAAAAAATAACTTCTGTGTAAGTGGAGAAACTGACTTTTACCCCAAGTAACAAATACTTGCATTTGCCCAAAAATGAAAACACTGCTTGTTCCAGCTGCAAAAAGTGGACTCGTATTGGCTTCCCCTGCTCCCACACATTAATTATCAGAGAAAAACATCTGTGCTGTTACCAGTCACATTTGTGAATCTCCTTAATTTGATGACGTTTTTCATCTCTAGGTATTTGTATATGTAATTATTAATTGCTTTAGTTGTCATGTCAGTCACTACTAAAACATGAATTCTGATGAAAACTACTATAATTTATTTTGGATTTTCTATTTCTTTTGTACATTCTTAGAAGGAACCTAGTGGATGTCTGCGTTTCGTTCTTGCTTGTCTCTGCTCCTCCTGCTTTTATGGAGTGTTTGGTTTTGTTGTTCTGTTTGTTGTGCAACTGTGGAGTTCTTTTCAATAAAAATGTAATGAATTTGAAGTTGCTTTATATTTTGCTTCTGCGCTTGATAATAAATTAAGATCAGCTCCCCTCTTCTGAAGAAATGAGTTTGAAAGACTTCAGTGATATTATGGATTTGGCCAATCACCAGATATTGATCTAGTTGCCTGATTTGACTGCATGAATGGTGCAAAAGAGTTGGCAGGAACATGAAATGGAACAGCTGGTGAGAAGGGAAAGATCCTGGCAAATTGGGGAAATACTAGGATTGATATTGGTAGTAGTAAGGGAAGCAGCAAGAGCTCCTTGTTCAGTGGTAGCATGCATGTGTATTGGATTAAATTGGATTAAATCCAGATGCCTACTTCTGATTTATCTTAGTATACCTTTGCAGTTAGAATATTGACAGCAAGTAAACTTTCTAATGCAAATAAGAGACTATGGTCTCTCTTGCTTTAAATTTTCTATTCTGTAACTCCACATCATTCTGTCTGCCCCTTCTTTTACCTTTTTTTTGTTGTTCATAATGCCTTATTAAGTGTTCACTTATTTTTATATATCCTCTTTCTATCCCATAGACAACTTTATTTCTCCGAGTTGTATTTGAATATGAAAAAAGAGAAGGAGGGGGAGAAGGAGGAGGAGGGGAAATCTCTGAGAAGAACAATCTAGTCACTTAGAGGAAAATTGCTTACGAGATGACTAAATTAACTTGTAGAAATGTAATGTGAAAGCATCATATCTCATACCTGTAACTTACAAGCACACTTTAGCTTGTCAAAGAAAATTGATCTTTATAAATATCTCTGTGTAAAATAACATTTAACTAGAGACAAAGCATTTTAAAGTCTCCAAAGTGTTTGATTTGATCATGTTATTTTTGTGTAAAAAAACCAAAACAAAAAACAACAACAGCAACAAAAAATAAAACAACAGCAACAAAAAAACCCTACTGATTATTTGTGTTTAGTACCTGCACTTTAGAATAGTTTATCTGTATCTGTTCACCTGAATTTTAACAATTTTCTTTTGGCTGTTTGTTTATTAATAGTAGAGTCCTAAAGTAGTTCTTGGGGTTGTCTTTTTGCAAACTTTTCTAATTTAAAGTATTTTAATATACTACCTTTTTCTACTGCTGCAGTGATTATAGGAAACTGAGGAAGTGNTCTGTGGGCCCAGGGGTGAGGGGGAGCAATTAGTTTGAAAAAGACTGACTGGAAATTGAGATAGCTTACCCAACCCAATAATATTGGGTCAGTCTAAAGACATTATTACTGTCCTTTGTTCATTATCCAGATTTTCCACGTAATACTACACTTCATTTTGCAGGATAAGTCATCCATCAACCTGGGAAAAAAATCTAAAATGCAAGTAGGATCCTTTGAGAAAGTCCTTATAGTCTGGGACCTTCAGCATTGCCAACTGTCACAGGTCTCTGCACATTACTTCAGAAACTGCTAACTTGATCTGTCTCCTGAAAAATCAACAAACCCTGCTCCTTGTCACCTTCTGTTGTACGCAGGGAGCAAGTTGTAGGTGCTGGTTAATTATTCCAGAAGTCATTCTTAGGGCCTGGAGCATTCATATT